>JAULKM010027297.1:0-13849 GCA_032355605.1 Rubia tinctorum | reverse complement strand
GATTTAGATACGAAAACCGAAAACGGTTATCTAAACCCCTTATGATGTAAACCTACCTAAATCTAGCAATCTTCCAATAAAAAGATAATAAAAGAGATGCTAAAGGCTTAGGAAAATACATGCATTTTGGCGTCTCATCAATATATGTACAGAATAATACTAAATCCTCAAATTTCCTCGTTAATCGCTAAAAATAGCCTTCAACAATTACACATTCTTCTTCTTCTTCTTACTTTTCCATCTTTTCTCAAATATGTGCTCCATTTTCAAGGGTATGATTCAGTCATACCCTTTCTCAGCAATGACTTGCTTTTAAAAAAAACAAAAATTCCCCAAAACTGCCTAGTAGAAGAAACGGGAATAGAAATTACCGTGGAAAATGATGATGAGCCGTGGAAAATGATGATAAGCCAGAAGGATTTTGGCGTAGAATAGCCGTCGATAGAACCTGAAAGGAGAAGGGTCGGGGGTGATTTAGTCGTAGAAGAGCCGAAGAGGAGGATGATTATCTTCTTCTGCTTAGTTTAGGGTTTCCTTTTCAAGAGCCGGCTGGGATTTTGGGAAATAACTGTGGGTGAAATTTGGGGGAGGCAAAATTTCAGTTATTATCGGTTGGGTAGAGGCGATATGTCCGGCGGATTGGTTGGGGGAGACGTTTTTGTCGGCCAAAGTGGAGGGGTTTGATTTATGAATGAGGGTTTATTAGACAAGATGAAGGGTTGTGTTCCCAAGTTTCACTTTTCAATATTTGAGTAAGTGATGGACTCATAAGAAAAAATGTTCTATCCATCGTGGGCCCACATTATTCTTTACAATAATATCATGGTATGTAATATTGTTGGATTCTTATTAATAAGTTGTTTATAAAAATGAACTATTTGTAATGATAATTGTTCACTTAGTACTGTCAACCGGGGATGTTGAACTCATTTTTACTGACCTAAGTACAAGTTGTTTAAAAACTACATTCCAACGTTATAAAATGCTGCTTCTATTATTTCGTAGTGGAACATATTGTTGGTCGAAAATGTTTCAGAAAGACCGTTCAAAATATTCTACGGGTTAACGGTCGGTCAAACAATTAACGGTCAACCAAACAGTAGTCAACGACCGGTCAAACACTAGTCAAAGGTCGGTAAAAAAAAGTCAACATTAGTCAATGACTGGTCAAACACGTGTCAACATACGACACAAGTATTCCGGTTGACTACCTTCGTACTACACAAGTAACAGTTGGTCAAACACTAGTCAGCATAATGCACAAGTCTTCTGGTTGACTACATTCGTACTACACAAGTAACAATCGGTCACACACTAGACAACGTACTGCATAAGTTTTTCGGTTGACTACCTTCGTACTACACAAGTATTCTGGTTGACTGCCTCCGATACAAGTATTCCGATTAACTAGCTTTGTACTACACAAGTAACGGTCGTTCAAACACTAGTCTGCATACTACACAAGTTTTCTGGTTGACTACCTTCGTACAATATATATTGACGGTCGGTCAAACACTTGTCAACGTACATAAGCACCTACACTAGTGGCAGACATTTATGCTAAATTGAAGAGTCAAACATATGTTGGAAAATTATTAGAAAGGCATTCTATGTGATCCGGTCGAGTGACGGTAGACGTACTATACAAGTAATAGTTGATCAAACTCTAGTCAACATACACATTGACCTAAACTAAATGACTAAGTGTTGGACCTTAGTCGACCCTTATCTGGTTAGGCATTCTATGTGCACCGATGAACTGACGGTGGACGTACTGTACAACTAACGGTTGATCAGACACTAGTCCACAGATATATGTGTTATTTGACTTGTAGTAATTCATGTCAACTCTTGATTTTTTCGCCATTATTCCTCCTATATATACTGTTGTACATATGTATATATACATTCATAAATCTGTATATATATAAATATATACATATATATGCATGTATATATGAATACATATATACATATACACACACACACACACACATATATACATACATACATATATACATACACATATATATATAACAGTAACTAATAAAAATCCAAACAAATCACATGATCGGTGGTATTAATATTTTGTAAAGAGGAAAATTTGAAAATGTTTATATGAACATGGTACAAATTCCTATTAATATGAATAGACCAAGCATATATTTTCACGTATATTTAAAATATATGTTACTGTAGGGATTCCATCAAATTCATCTTGGACCAATAATTTGAGATATTCTGTTCATATATTTTTCCTCTACAATGAAGATCAACTTGTGTACTTTACCTCCACATTATTTTTGGAGAATGAAACAAATTTCCCTCCCACTTTTCGTCTATGGGTGTGAAGCCCTTTTGGACATTCCATCTCAATTTTTTTGGCTGCTTCTCCTCCCACTTTTCTCAAATCCCACTCCTCCAAATTTCCCTTCCTCTCCTCCCACTTTTCCCAAATCCCACTCCTCTCAATTTCCCTCTTTCTCCACAGCAGTATCGAAGAACATGCTGGGCCATGTTGCCAAAATTTCTCCAAGGAAGTTAAATCCATGTTTTCGAAAAACTTTCTCCCTAAATTACACTCCTTCCCCTCTTTCCCATCCTTGTAGCATTTTTCAGAATTTTTCCCCTCCCCCTCCTACATACGCAGTCTCATTTGTTGTGTAAAGTTTCTCCCTTCCTAGCCTCCTTCCCATTCTATATAATTTCTTCAACTACAATTTGCCTTCTTCATTTTGCCGAGCACAAAAAAAGGTTAGTTGTGTAATTATTGTGTGGATGCCAATTGCATTCTTACCATAGTAGAGAGAATAGAATTTCCTACTTCAATTTCCCTCTACATTTTCATAAATTTGTATTTGTATGCGATGTTTGAATTTGTTGGAATACGATGTTTTAATATATGTATGCTGTTTGGTTTGGCTAGAGGAGAATAGGATTCATTTCTATTCTATTCTAGGGAGAATAGAATTCATTTCTTGGAATAAGATGTTTGAATTCGTATGCTGTTTGGTTTGGCTAGAGGAGCTATCTTTAATATTACTTGGTTCAGCTAGGTTCATATAGAAGTGGGATTTTGTTCTTATGTGTGTGCCTTATTATATCCTGTTGATTGCCAACACTCTGTCCATTTTTTCTAACTTTTCTATTCTGCTTCCATGTGTTTCCTTTATCCAATCATATAAGTGTATTATTTGCTTGAATTCATTCGCGGGAATTTTTTACATGTCCACCTATGATTCCTTCCCTACTTTTACTCATACAAGGGCTCAATTGCATTGGATGGAGAAGGTAAAAAAGAACTTGTTCTGAAGAACATAGTTCATACTGATGACATTCAGGAGAAATGTGTGCCACCAATTGAAGAATATGAAAATGAGGACGTCAGTAACGAGACTGTGGATGATGCATCTACCTCAAAAACATTGAAGGATGAACAAGGAGTTATTTCGACCAAGGACAGGGGGGAAAATTTGGACAAGTTTGAGATAAAAGAGTATTGCAAGCGTAGAGGTACATCCACATCTATCAAAGAAAAGGAAACCCCTACAAATATTCTTCGACAAAGACTTTGAACCCATGGTTATGCGCAGCCGATTGTCCGAATATTGTGGCTATGCTTCCTAATGATGAATCCACTTTGGGATATGACATAATTGGAAAACTATCCCAGAACACATAAATAAAGATGCTTGGGAAGACATTCTTGTAAGTATGTTCCATTACTTTATCATCATTTCATGTTCTCCAACAAATTTTAAATTTAGAGCATATAAATTTGACTTTCCATAGATGAGAAGGGATATACAAACCAAAATGAGCTTCGATGAATTGAATGAGTTCCAGAAGAAGTGGATGATGTATGTAGGTGAAAAGTGGAGGAATTGGAAGGCGAAGTTGGCTTGAAAGTACATCGTCGACGCAAAACCTGGTATCCATCCATGGACGGCGTTTCGATGGATGGATAGAAAAGAGTGGGAGCTATTTGTCAAACATAGAATGACCCTCAAATTCAAGGTCAATATAACAGTCCCCATAATTTATGTTATTCAACCGATAAATATATTTTACTAATCATTGACCATATAGGCTAAAAGTGATGCAGCAAAGTTAAGCGCCGCAAGTAAGGACTACGTCCATCATACGGGTAGTGGAGGAAATCGTAAAATTGTAAGTGAGGAAAAGGGAGGATAAAATTGATAAACTTATGCGTTAAGGTCGAAGTGTGGAATAAGTAGAGGTTGAAGTTAAAAGCATGAATTTCAGACCGGATTGATCATAGGTGTTCCTGGAAGCAAATTGGGATAAGAAATTATCTACTTACACAAATGATTCTATTAAAATAGCAACTCCAACTGCTGTGAGGAAATTTAAGAAATAAGTGATTCCCTAATATATTCTCATATCAAATGCATACTAATGACTCGCATTTGTTTTTATGAATAGAAAAAATTCTTGGACAAGAAGCAGAAGGGAGAGTTGGTGATAGTAGGAAAATAAGATATCCTCATTCAGGAAATGGGCAAAAACGTTCATGGGGGTCGTTGGAGAGGTTGCCCTATAATGGCGAAGATTAAGGATGCCTTCCCACATATTGATGTCACTCGTTACGCATCTAGTCGTTGTGGAGTACAAACACAATAACATTTGAAGAAACATCAAATGAGAAACATGTGTCAACGGAGGTGGTCGACCTCAACCAAAGGTTGGTTGCCTTCTTTGAGGCGCAAACATAGTGACTGGCAGGACAATTGGGTAAACCTATTCCCCCACACTTGGATGCCAGCAATTTCCTTGCTAAATCATCCAACCCAACAAATAAAGATAACCGGGTATTCATTCCTTCAGCATCTGGATCAAGTGACCCAGGGAAGGAACTTCATGATGAGAAGGCATTCTATAAAATGACCCATGTCACATATTACATTACGAAGAATGAGATAGTAAGAATTTAGCATGATAAGTTGTTTCTTATTAATAAAAACATTTCACAAACACACCCGTTCGTTTGCCACAAATATGTGATGGTAATAAATATTATGGCAATAGTGGTGTGCTAATCATTGTTTATTGGTTATTTCAAAAATGGAAGCAGCTCAATTAGTTGTTCACCTAGGAACGTGATTTAGGATGTTGATTTACGATGATGTTGGTTGATTTCCTATGTGCATTGATTTTGGATCCTGAATTCTTGTCAATAATATTGGTTGTGTGCATATATTTGGATGTTGTTAGTTGGGTGCATTTATTTAGCTGTTGTTGGTTGTGGCCATGTATATGTTTTTAGTTATGCTAATTTTTCTACTAAAGTAATAATGAGGCTGCGCGCCGCAGCGGTCAGCGATCACTTCTAGTTTTGGTCCTTCCAGATGGACGTTACGAGGCGCCTGCGCGCAATTGCTCTTAGGGGCAACTATTTTGGTTCAGGTTTTTTTTACCCCATTAAAAAAAATAGAGCAGCTGCATGCAGCTGTGGTTAGTGCCACTTCTATTTTTGACTTTCCGAGAAGGACATAATAGAGCGGTTGTGCGCAACAGCTCTCTTAGGCAGCAAAATTGCAATAGGTTTTCATCCCCAAGTAGGAACTAATAAAGAGGCTATTCTATAAAAATAATATCATTTATTTCATTACTTACCCACTGACCGAACATGCTCTCTCAGGAATTTTTTTTGTCCCTTCTTCTAAAATTCAATTCGGTATTTCTATACTTGCATTGTAATTATCCCATTGATAATTATGACTGTTTTTGGCCATGGAAATAAGTTGATGTTCAAAACTCGTATCAATTTTTACTCTTATGAACTAGGCACATTGTTTAAATTTATTGCATTGTTAAAATTATTTTATTCTCATTTGTTTTTCACAATTCCTTCTACTGATTTTTTCCTTCAAATTTTACGGTTTTTGTGCTCAGATAGGAAAAAAAAGCTGCCTATATGTTCTGAACCATAGTGGACAAAGGGACACCGCTGCATTTGGTATCTTGCTTCCTAAGGATAAGGAAACGGACTCGCCTATCAGGTGGGAGCTAATTAAGCTTTTTAGACCCGTGATCATCCAGAAGGCACCTTTGCCTATTGAACATGAACAATTTCAGTTTATATCTGAGGCCATTAGATATAATATTCTATGGCCGGAAAACTGATCGGTGAGTTTAACCAACAAGAGGATCATGGGGTATGATAATTGTATGTTTAAGATCGTAGCGTAGATATCTTTTCACAAATTAACCTAACATAATTTATTGTCCATATGATTACCTAGGAGAACGAGAAGCCGTCGCCTCGCAACATGCTGGACGTTGAAGATGGAAGCAGTGAAAAAAAGCTTTCACCAAACACTACCAAGGAGGAGAAGAGGTTAGACAAATAATTACATTACCATACTCACATTAGTAAATACTGATAACCACACTCTCTCCCTACAGGAGGTGGTCGGTCATGAGGAAACTCCAAACGAACAGTTCACAACCTATACTTGATCGTTGAAATGGGAGGTCAAACATTCCCCCCCCCCCCCAACACACACACTTCCATTTATAATGGCAACTATTGTTTTTAGTACTTAACTAACGATTTACCCATCAATGTGTAGAAAAACAAATTACTGCATCAACGGAGATTGGTGAATCAACTCTACCCAACTCGGTTTATGACCATCAACTTTCCTTAAGGAATCATTTATCCCTTTGCAAATCCCACCGACTGCTGAATTATATTCCCATGAAACTCAACTAACTTTATCATATTTCCAAATAGAATTACAATAGCATGTATCTTGCAGGGGGTCACAGAAGACGAGAAATGCAATGCTGCGTTCAACAGATATGTGAATTTATAAGTTCAGCCACCCTAGTATTTGGACCTAACAAAATCTTCCACATCCCTTTCAGTGCGGCTGTGTTTGGATCCAATGACATCTCCACGACCATTTTTATTGAAAAAATAAAGTTGTTCATGCCAGTCTCAACAACAAACACGAAATGGAGTGAATTAGTGGATCACAACTCAATCTATGTGCATCGTAAGAATGCATGCTCACATTATTATACATGCTGCAAAACAATTGTTCATTTCTATTTTTTTACAGAAACCTATGCGATAGGATAGTTGATAGATGTCACGTCAAGTTTGTTCTGACTGCTTCAAATTTTGTTGCTTAAAATGGCCATCAAAGGCTTGAATTCACTATGAAAGAGGTTTCAACTATCATGCACCGCACACGAGCAAGGATGTACGTATTCCCGTACAATCGAGAGTAAGTTCTATGCATGTACAAGATTAACTAAATTGAGGTATTATTAGTTTCTGAGTTTTTTTACCCTCTGCAAGCAGTTGTACCTAGCTGCGCCCGTATCTTTGATTATTTTGGAAAATTTATGCATTAATAATCACATCAGGTACTTTATTGTTTCCTTTTGTAGTAGCCATATAATTTTTATCGTCTTTGTGTCGGAACATGAACGAGTATATTGTATCGACTTGATGTCTTGGGGAATTGACAGACGTAACAATCCATGCCTTCAATTGATTCATTCGTAAGTTGGTCAATTTTTCTCAACTACAGAAAAAGTAATCCTAATTAAACTATTAGGATCCATTGATATGTTTTCGTATTTATATATTGCTAAAATATTTTTTCCATTACTTCTAGGTTTGCAACAAAACATCGACTGTACGCTAATTCAGATCAAAGTAAAGCCTACCCTCCAGACTATATATGGAATGTGATAAACATCAATGTACGCATTATCTCATACAATTGTAATTCCTATGTAAATTTCATGTTCGTAATCATTTAAACAAATATTTTTCATATCAGCACAAGATTCAGTGTAGTACTTGGGAATGGATACCATTGCATGTATTATATGGAAAACTAATTAAAGAAGTGCACGGGATTGATATATTCCGGTATGTTTTCTTATGTTGTTGTTTTTCCTATGTGTAATGTCCATCACATGTGGAATATAACATTCAATTTAATACATGTTTCAGCAATTTCCAGAAGATCGCACACCTTTGGGGAAAGAGAAATTACGCAGCATTGCTCTTAGTTGGGTTCGTATTTTCGCGAAAAAAACCTTGCCCCATTGCATGGTTCAAATGCATGTCAAACAGGGAATTGAATCCATTGTTGGATAGGTTCATCATAACATATATACCATCACTTAGTATCTCTCTTTATAAAAGGTAAATGTCCCCAACATTCGATACACATCATTTTCGTGAAATAATATGTCCTCATATCTTATGTAGGGTTGTCAACACAATTTGTGCAACCACTGACCACGTTCCTGTACTCCATCACCTAGTAAATTACATTTGATCATATTCAATAGCCTTTTGCTATAACATTGTTTTTTATGTCCGATAAATTGTGAGTGTTAGGAATTTGTGTAGTATAATCGGTGCACCAGTTTATTACATTGCACTAGAAACTGGGAAATTGCATAAATGTTTTTTCTTGTTCCTAGATGTGGCCATGTAATCGTTGTTGGACGGTTCTACTGTTTGTATTGAAGTATTAGTGCCGCTGCACGGTGCTGCAGATTAAGGGCTGAATTTGAGTGTTGTGTTTCCCTCGAACTACTAGAGCAGCTGCGCGCAGCTGCGGTCAGAGCTCAATTTTAGTTTTCTTTTTCCTAAATCGAACTACAAGAGCAGCTGCGCTCAGCTGCGCTCAGAGCTCAATCCTAGTTTTCTTTTTCCTAAATCGAACTATTAGAGCAACTGCACGCAACTGCGGTCAGAGCCTAATTCTAGTTTTGTATTTGCAAAATTGAACTATTAGAGCAACTGCGCGCAGCTGCGGTCAGCGCCCAATCTCAATCATGTCTCAACCGAATGGAACTATTAGAGCAATTGTGCACAGCTGCGGCCAGCGCCTAATGGCAATTCCATATCGAAAACCGGTGAAAATTTCAACATCGGTTTCCTAAAAATCGGTGAAAATAATAAAATTGGTTTTTTAAACCAGTGTTAATATATGGAAACCGGTGCCAATTTAACACGGATTTTGTAAAACTAGTGCTAATCAAACAAGCCGGTGCTAAATCTAGCACCAGTTACACAAAACGGTGCCAACCAAAACAAAATGGTGCTAAATTTAGAACCGGTTTTTCTGATCGGTGCTAAAACATGGGAACCGGTGCCAATTCAGCACCAATTTTATAAAACTGATGCTACCAAAAAACTGATGCTAAATCTAGCACAGATTTTATAGGACTTGTGCTACCCAAAAAACTGGTGCTAACTCTAGCACCGTTTTCTCAAAAACTGGCTTTTTGGACCCCTAAAAACCGGTGCTAGACTTCTGAAAAACCAGTGCTAAAGGGGCAGTCATGTGGTAGTGCTTAGGTGTTGTGCATTTTGCTTCTATACGGATTTTTTATGATAGTCAATTTGCTCTTCATATTTTGACAAATCCGGTGTTACTGAACATACGAAAATATAGAGGTTGATTGTCATTTTGTCTGTGATCTTGTATAGTCTGGTACTCTTGTTACTCATCATATCCGCACTTCTGATCAACCTGCGGACTTGTTCACCAAAGCTCTTAGACGAAATCAATTTCATTCACTACTTGGAAAGTTTGGCATTTTTTATCCTCATGGCCCAACTTGGGGAGGATTATTAAGGAATATAATTAAGGAATATAAATATTACTTGTAATTGTAGTTAGATTATATTTCTCTTTCCTTTTCTATATAGGTCTTTTGTAGCTCTGTATAATGCACCCCACATCATAAATACAATCACACGTTATTCTCATTATTTTCTACATATAAGGAGGCATAACACTTCTTTCTCCCAAACAAATCATGGTGGACAGGTGGTAAAAGATGGCCTTCAAGTTAAACGCGGAGGAAGGCCAATGCGACGATGTTTGACTAAAACACTTGAATACAACCAAAACCAAAGAAATGAAGATCAAAACATGTTATTAGAGTGGAATGAGCAAGAACAACTCAAGAACTACACTGCACAATTACTACAATCCTCTATTTTCTTTTATTCATTAACACTATTTTGAGGCCTGCACTCAACAATTGAAGTGCACTGGCGCAAAACAAAGTTAATGCTACTTCCTATGGCATGTGATTATATACTCCCTCTGTCCATTCAAAATTGTCTAACTACTTTTCACGGTCTTCAATAATCATATTTCGCCGTAAATATCTCTAGTTACATATAGTAACGATGCATAAAAATTGATATTTAGAAAATATATGTTAAGATAAATCTAACAATATCTTATATGATATTTTTATGAGAAATGTGCGCTTTTAACCCTATGTTTCGGTCAAAAGTGCATAAATGACCTTGTAAAATCTAAAAGTGCAAAAAAACTGGATTTCGTTGACCAAAATGTTTACGGCCAAATTGGCCGAAAATTATCAAAATTACCATTTTAACCTTTTGTTAAAAAATTTAAAAAATAGTGAATGACAATAATATCCTCCCTTCTTTCTTTCTTTTTCTATTTTTCTCTTGTTTCTTTCTTACCCGCATTCCAATCAGCATTCCAATCGAAACCCAAATCGAAACCACATTCCCTAACCGACGTTGCTCCCAAATTGTCGGCCACCACCCTCCTCAACCGCCGATGCTCTCTAACCATTGCAAATTCAGCGGTTGGGTGGGCTGAGATGGTGGTGGTGTTGGAAAGAAGGAGGAAGGGTTAGGCTAAAAATCTGGGCGGGATTAGGGTTGATGACGGGGCTAGGTTAAGATTGAGGGCGGGTGGAGCACGGTGGCGGGGCTAGGACAGGGTTAAGGTGGAGTGCGGGACTTGGATAAGGGGAGAGGTTAGGCTGGGGATAGGTAGAGCGTGGTGGTGGTGGCGGTGACAAGGCTTGGTTGAGTTTGAGGTGTAGCGCGGGGCTAAGCTAGGGTTGTGGGATAGAGTGGAGTGAGGTGGCACTGGTGGTGGTGCGGGGCTAGGCCAAGGAAAGGAGAAACGTGGTGGAGATTGAGGGGTTAGGCTAGAGTTGAGGTGGAGCACAGTGGCAGGGCTAGACTAGGGTTGAGCGGTGGCGGCTGGAGGAGAAGATGTGGTGCTTGTGTTAGAGAATTGGTGTTGGAAGCTGGGAAGGTGCTGCTGGAGATGGGCGGGAAAGGAGATGGAATGGCGGTGGCGCTCTGGAGATGGGCCGGGATACGTTAGTGGTGTGGTAGTGCTCTACGTTTGTGTTGGTGATTGGTGGCAGCGTTGGTGGTGATCGACGGTGGCGGTGGCAATAGTAAGCGGTGGCGGTGGCAATGGTAAGCAGTGACGGTCAGCGACAGTCGGCGGTGGTCAGAGGTTGTGGTCGGCGGAAGTGCTCAAGGTTTAGGGTGTTTGATGAAGAAGAAGAAGAAACCTGGGGGGTAGCTGAAGAAGTAGAAGAAGTGAGGGGTAAATGGTTTACATATTTTTTAGTTTTAAATTTAGGGGTACTTATGTCTTTTCATGTTTGGTCAATGGTCGCCTTTTTGAGACAATGCCAAAATCAAGCAAAATGAGAATAATTGCATAATTTTACAACAAAAAAATTGGGTTAGTTTTGCACTTTCAAATTTACAGGGTTATATTAGCACTTCCTCAATTTAATTGGGTAATTTTTACACTTTTCCCGATTTTTATTGTATATAATAATTTAATTTAGGGTCAAAGTTTGACTTGAAAAAAACAATTGAATAATTTAGAGTGAGACGAGAGTATACATTTATTGTTCTAGCTAATCATGTGTCACATTGTACGTACATGTTGTATAAATGAATACATGTGCAACCTAAAGATTAAGATTTAAAACATTTTTCTTTCTTAATGTAAATCAAGAAAGATGGCTCAATAAAGAAAAATGCTTTAGATAGATGTGCTCAGGCATGTCAGCAAGTATTTCGTTCTGAAATTTTTGGGTACACTCACCCAGTTATGGTCCAAGCCAGTTGGAATAGTGAGGATACAGACCTCGCACGAACAATTAGAAATTGCGCATCTCATCAACAAGTGTGGGCTAGAGAGGAATTTCATAATCATAAATGCTATCACAACAAATTCATACCCTGCAACCAGGTATAATTATAGCAGAAATCCAAGAAAAATTCAAAGGCTTAAAAATAAAATTGAGAGGATGTTGGATATAGAATACCAAGCAAAGGGGAAAACAACATTGGCTCTAGCAGGGAGACAGAAATATAGAACTTTTTCATTCTTTTGCTAACAACAGAAAGAGAAGAGATTCCATACTTGGATTGAAAGATGCAGAAGAAAGATGGTGCACAGATAGTCGAGACATGAAAATCATCATCATCATGAAACTTTTTAATTTGTTGTTCACATCAAAAAAATTCATTGATCAATGTTATTCATCAAGCGACTTCAGGGATTTAACAAAGAGTCATGAGTCAAATGAACTCTGTTTTTTGTAGGCCATACACACAAGCTGATGTCCAAACGCCCTAAAAAATATGGCCCCCAATAAAGTACCAGGTCCAGATGGTATGCCACCATCTTTCTTTCGGAAAAATTAGAATATTGTTGAATTTAAAGTCTCTTCAGCGGCACTACAAACACTAAATCATGGTACATCGATGGTCTCAATAAATGACACAACATTAGTCCTTATCCCCAGAGTCAAGAAACCAACCATGGTGTCCCAATTTAAACCAATTAGTCTATGCAATGTAACCTACCATCTTATATCAAATGCATCTCAAACTGACTGCGGAGCATCATCGGAAACATAATATCGTAATTTCATAGTGTTTTTGAGTCGAATAGACTGATCTCGGATTACATACTACTAGTGCACGAGGAACGCCAATTTATTAATGGAAAAACTATTGGCAAAGTGGGATGTATGTCTATTAAATTAGACATGAGCAAAGCGTTTGATCAGGTGGAATGGGCATTTGTATTACAAGTTCTACAGAATATGGGTTTTGCGAAAAAATTATCAATCTAGTTAAACAATGTATATCATCGGTTAATTTCTCATTTACGATTAATGGAAAAAGGTTTGAGAAACTTAAAACAACAAGAGGAATCAAACAGGGTGACCCGGTATCACTATATCTATTTATCATCTATGGGGAAGTTCTTTCTAATGTGATTCAACAAAAATTGAGAGAGAAAAATATTTCAAGTATAAAGTTGGTACAATCGGCACCGGTATTCTCTCATTTGCTATTTGTAGATGATACATTGATTTTTGGTTAATAAACTGCACAAGAGGCTAATTAATTAAAACATGTTCCAGAGGAATATGAAGTGGTATCTAGGCAAAAAGTTAATTTCGAGAAATCATCCATCACCTTCAGCCCGAATGTGGATAAATATCATTACCTTAATGGAGATGGTTGAAGCTAGAGGACCGGACAAATATCTAGGATTACCTACCACTTTCAGAAGGTCAAAGTCAGCTTTGTTGGAATCTATCGAGACAAAGATCTGGTCAAAGGTTCAAAGTTGGAAAAATAAACAATTATCCAAGGTGGAAGATTGTTCTAAGAAAAGCAACATTTCAATCCATACCGGCATGTAGTATGTCATGTTTTAAACTACCAAACAAATTGGTGGGTGACATACATCAGGTATATGCAAATTATTTGTGGGGAAGTACTGATACAAAACTCAAGATCCACTGGTAAAAAAATGTCTCAATTTATGTACTCCAAAAGGAATGTGAAGTCCCTACGAATCTAAGACATTTGAATTTATCTCTATTGGGAAAACAAGCATGAAATTTAATCATTAATCCAACGTCAAGCATTGCTCAAATTCTTTAAGCTAAATATCACCCCAACACAACCATGATGAATGCAAAGTTAGGGCATTGTCCATCTTTTGCTTGGAGATCA
>JAULKM010027286.1:0-13849 GCA_032355605.1 Rubia tinctorum | reverse complement strand
AGTGCAGATATAACCCTGAGATAATTTTTAGTGCAAATATAACACTAACTAATTGATGAAAGTGCAAATATAACCTTCTGGTGAGAAATCCGGAATTGACCGTCCCAAAGATGATAAAAATGCCCTTGGACCAAAATATGAATTTAGGTGGACAATTATACCCTTACCCACCGCCGGACCGGGTAGGGTTATATCAGCACATTCTTAAAACTTATAGAGTTATATCAGCACATTCATAAAAAGTGTAGGGTTATATCAGCACATATTATAAAAGCAAAATCCATCAACATTAAAACCCTATGTCGAAAAGCATAACAAAATAACAACTACGCACAGAACACCAAATGTCATACAATCATCAATCCGACTAAACACAACAAAATAAACAAAATATCATCAAAATCCTTATATTTTATACCATATATATCGCATGTCTCTATTCGTGTGACGAGAAGCAAAAGAACGTCAAAGAATAAAAATCAACACCGCATTAATCTAGTGAACTAAAGGGAATTCCAGATGAAAATACCATTTTTGAAAGATTCCAACACCTCCATTTCATTGTCCAATGCGTCAACCTTGCCAAAGCTCTTTCTTTGCCACTAGAATCACACTTTGGAATGTCAGCAATCGGTAGAAGAGGTTGAAATGGAGATTGCGTGTGGTTGGCGTTGATTTTGTACTAATATGACACTTTTTTTTTAGTATATGCTGATGTAACCCTACATTTTTACGAATGTGCTGATATAACCCTATAAGTTTTAGGAATGTTCTGATACAACCCTATCACTTTTCATAATGAGCTGATATAACCCTACCCGGTCCGGCGGTGGTCCGGCTGCGGTTCGTGTAATAATGTCATTTCCTATTTTTTTGTTTTTTGTTTTTTTAAAGAAAGACAAAAATGTCTTTTCATGAAATTCCGGCAAAAAGTTACCGGAAAAAGGTTATATTTGCACTTTCACTTATCATCTAGGGTTATATATACAGTTTCAATTATCACATGGTTATATTTGCACTTTCGTCAATTATTTAGAGTTATATATGTACTTGGCTCTTTATTGTTTTACGTGTTGTGAAAAACTATAGATGGTCAGTTGGCCACTTATTGTTTGTGGCTATGTGTGGAAATTCTCATTCAAGTGTATTGAAATCTATTGATAGATAATAAAATTTTAGGTAAAATTCTAACGTTATACTCCCTCTGTCCCATTTCCACTAGCAAATTTTGACTTTTATCAGTTGAGTTGAAAAATGTTTGATTTTTAATATCTTTAATTAAGAATAGTTAAAACTTGGAAAAAGTTTATATTTGAAAATACATGTTATAACGAATCTTACAAGGTATCACACAATAATATTTATACTTATACAGCGATTCAATTTTATGGTCAAACTTAAGAAGTTTTGACCAGATGAATAGTTAAATTGCAGATTGAAATGGGACAGAGAGAGAGTAGCTAATGAGTAAATGATCTTCTTAGCCTTTTCATTTTGAGAAAATCTCATGTGATACCGTCTCACCATTACCTATGGTGAGACGAGGGACTAAAATGCAATTTATAGAACATTTTAGCAAATTTGCGGGTTGTGAAATTGGGGTTGAAATCGATTATAAGATCAAAACGGATACAACTCAACCCCTCATTTTTCCATTTTCCCCCTTTCTTCCAATCCTAATCTGAAGCTCAATGGCTCGCTGTAGTAGCTCGCCGCATCCTCCCACGCGTCTCCTCCTTTTTTCCTCACTCTACATAGGTGGCTGTGTGCGTTGCTTTCTTTACAAATGTTCAATTTATGTGTTTGTAGATTGAAGAGGGAATGAAGAGCAGAAGACGCCACAGAGCAGTTTTACAGCTTCAGCCACTCGAGCGACCAGTCGCAGTGGCGACGCTGTTGCACGAAGGGAAGGTAGCACTGTTGCACGAAGGGAAGACGGCTGTGTGTATTTGATTAAGAAGGCCTGAATCACGGAGAAAGGAATTATGGGAAAGAGATTTTCGTCATCAAATAATAATTAATCAATACCTAAAAAATATTACAGTAACAAATATTTTAGATATATGAACTAATGCCTAAAAATTATATATATTAATAAATATTCTAAACATATGATCTAATTTTATATATTTGCTATCCAAAAGTTATATCATTATTTTAAAAATTAAAATTTAACAAAGTCATTAAAGTAATTAACATTCGTTCAAAATAAATGAACTAAATACGTATAAACAAGTTAATTTAGGAAAATTCAATTGTGGATAATGATTACTAGACTTTCTAAATATCATATTTTTACTTTTGTTAGTTTTAGTTTCCATCATTATTATTTTGTAGAAAATAAAAAAATTCAAAAAAAATTATTAAAACGACTAACAAATTATCTAAAGTTACAAAGTAATCAATATAATAAGTTCTTACATTATCTTTAAAAAAAGGAACTAATGCCTAAAAAACATTAATAAATATTCTATATATATGAACTAATGGCTAAAAACTATTAATAAATATTCAAAATTTAAATTAATGAATATATTTTTTAGTTGTAATTTCTTACATTAACTTTTAAAAAATGAGCTAAAGCGTAAAAATTATTTAAAAATATTCTAAATACTTGAACTAATGCCTAAAAACTATTAACGAATATTCTAAACATGTGAACTAAGTTATATATTTGCTGTCTGAAAGTTATATAATGATTGTCAAACATTCTAAATATTTCAACTAATTTATGCATGTGCTAGCTGTAATTACAATTTCTACTATTTTACAATAAATATTTTTAACAAATAATTTAAACTTAAAGTAATAAATATATTTGTTAGGAGTCCGTCTAGATCTTTCCATAAGTTATGGAAAGACCAACATTTAAACTGTAAATTAAAAGAAATTAAGATAAAAATTTTGGGTTGTATTAATCGGGTCACAAACTTATAACTATTGCATGTTGTATAATAAAATTTTAACATTACAACTAAAACATTTTACCTTTCTATAGTTCCAATTCAATCCCATCTTTCCATATGCGTATGGAAAGAGTCTTTCCCAAAACTTTGTCATTTGTTAGTTGTAAGTTCTTACATTATCTTTTTTAAAAAAATGAAAGTCTAAACTAAGCTATTAAAACCATTAAGATAACATTCTAAATATATGAACAAATATATAACATTTTTACTATAACTTCTATCACTGTCACATAGAAAATAAAAATCTAAAATAAATTATAAATACGAGTAACGAACATTCTAAACAAAAGAATTAATAAATACATTTATTAATTATAAATTATATCGTTATCTTGCAAAAAAAATGAAAGTTTAAACTAAATCGTTAAAATAAATCTTTAAAATCAAAAAAAAAATCATTGTAAACATATGAATTACTTTGTTCATTTGTTTGCTATAAGTTTCCAAGTTGTCCTGAAAAAAAATTGAAAATCTAAACTAAGTATTTGAAATGACTAACAAAAATTCTAAATACAGAAACTAGCATACATATATAGATATGTTTTAATAATAATGAACTAATGCCTAAAACCTGTGTTCTAATCAATTAAAACTACAAAGAATTGATTTCATATCAATTACACAATTTTATATATTACTAAAACTTTTTATTATAACGAACTAATGCCTAAAAACGATTAACTAATATTCTAAACATATAAACTAATGTGTGTATATATATTGTAGGATAAAAATTCACAGAAAATTATTTAAAATATTTAAGAACATTTTAAACAAATTAATTTAAGAAAAATTAATTTTGATAATAAATAGAAACCCTTTTTTAAATATATCAACTAGTTATAGGCTAGATATAATTTTCATCATTATTATCTTGCTGATACTAATTTTTTAAAAAAATATTAAAACAGTTAACAAATTATCTAAACATATAAACTAACTAATATATTTGTTAGATGGTATTTCTCTAATAAATATCTTGTAAAAAAATGAAAATTTGAACAAAATAATTGACGAACTATCTTAACATATAAATTAACTAATATAATTATTAGGTGTGTGTTCTATTATTATCTTTAAATAAAAGTCTAAACTAAGTTCTTCAAATGATTAACAAACATTATTAATATATGAACTAATTCATATATTTTTCTAAATTATAAGTTATATCATTATCATTCAGATTTCTAAGAGTCTAAAACAAAAAAAACACAAAACCTGAGCTATTCATCTGAACAATAATACTTCAATAATAGTTCTATAAAGTCCACAATTTTTTAAGTTGGCAAGTTGTTGAAATTATGAAAATATGGAATGTTGTGTTGTAACACCAATTACTGTATGGTTTGCGAGAAAAGGAATGTAGAGATGAAATCCGAGAAGAGTTATATTTCGTCTAGAATATTTTTATTGGAGAATATATAAATTTCTATATTTATGGGATTGGATTAGATTTATGGAATAAGGATTGATATGGGATTTTGGGTACAACTAAAATATGGATGTAATATTCTAATTCCTTACTTTAATGGATTAGATTTGGTAATTCTTATCTTCAAGGGATTTGATTGTTATCATAATATTGTGGAGAAGGAATTTCATTCGCACAAGAAATCTACTATGTGCGATCGGGCTTATATATCAAGAACATTCGGACTGAGCTATTTACGAATTTAAGAGAAGAAAATCTGCATCCAGATTTTATCCATTGAGAGTGGCCAAGAGCTTTACTTGTGTTCCAACATGATCAATCCACTGTTGATCTAAGTTCAGAATTGGAAGCCTTAATTCCTCGGGAGGAGGAGATCCAGCATTGGCGAGTATCGAGGCCAGAGGGAGTCTGACTAAGGCAGATCAGTAGCAAGGGGAGCTTGAAAAATCCACTCATTGTAATTATAAAAGATAAGTATAGTTGTATGGTGTGCATTGTATTATCTTGTTTTGATTAGTAGATTTTTGTCTCCGAACTGCGTGACCAAGTCTTGTGTTCTTGCCTTACATTTTGTTACATACTTGGTTAGATAATTTATGTTGAATCATAGTCGTCATAATTGCTAAATTTAGGTAAAACCAAATTTCAATTGGTATTAGAGCAAGGTAACTTACTCTTACATTGGTTGTGTCAAGGGAAGTGTGATCTGATTTTACCATGGCGACCAAAGAAAGAGCTTCAGTATCTCAATCATCACTATTGGAGGGAATAACTACTATGATTGGAAGGCTCGCATTAGAGTGTTCATCAAATCACTAGATGAACTAGCATGGCACTTTGTGGAAACGGAATGGAATCATCCAACTAAAGATGCCAAAACCAGTTCAAAATAAAAGGAAGGAGAATCGAGCATTAAGAAGCAGAAACTCAAGTACAAATCAACTTGGGATTCAGATGAACTTAAGGCGTCAATGGCAAACTCAAAAGCCTTGAATGCTATTTTGACAGCAATAGAAGAAAGTCAGTTCAAACTCATTTCTACCTCCTATCAGGCGAATAAGACTTGGGACATTCTGCAAACAGTTCATGAAAGTATAAGGCGAGTACGGGAATCTAAGTTTCAAATGTTGGCCACTAAATATGAAAATTTGAAGATGGAGGAGGATAAGAATTTTTCAGTATTTAATGGAAAGATGAGAGATATAGAAAACATGGCATGTCAACTTGGTAGGACCTATAAGGAGGCAAAACTGGTGAAGAAAACTTAAGATCGTTGCCTCAAATATTTTCTATGAAAGTCATCGCCATTGAAGAAGTAAGAGATGTGTCCACCATGACTCTGGATGAACTGATGGGATCCTTGCAGACTTATTAGATAACTCTTGAACCACCCAAAAATAAAGCACAGAAGGAGTTGGCACTCAAAGTTTCCTCTTTGAAGATTGACCACGATGATGAGAGTGATGATGGCATTGAAGAATTTGCATTGATCACAAAAAAATTCTCAAGAATTATGAAGAAACCAGTAAATAGGAGATCTCAAGAGAAAATCGATGGAGGTGGAAATAGACCTCGTGCACAAGATTTTGGGAACAATAGAGGACCATAATTTGAACAATCAAATCAGCAGTTCCCAAGAAATCAGGGTGGTGAAGCAAAGCAGTCTGGAAGAATTCAATGCAGAGAATGTGAAGGATATGGACACATCCAGGTAGAATGTGCAAATACACGAAAGAAGCAAGGTCGGTCATTTGTTACCTCATGGAGTGATAATGAAGAAGTGGAAGAAGAAGAGGAACTCACTAGTAGTTATGTGGCATTCTGAGAAAATATTCCTGACATGACTGAAACTGGGTTATGTCCTAACACGGTGATGACCAATGTTACTGTATGTTCCAACACAAAAAATGAAGTGGAAATTCATCAAGTGATGATGATGACTAGGAAGTGAGTGATGAAGACATCTATACTGCTATGAAAACATGTATTAGATATGGCTGAAAGTTGTTGAGACCAATAAAATTCTAAAAGCAGAGAAAAGCCAACTTGATAATAGGAAGTCAGATTTAATGGATCTAGTTGATAAGCTAGAAGATGAAGTTGAACAACTAAAAAAAACTGAGGCTAACTACTCAGAGGGCTGAGATGGCTGAAGTTACAATCCTTTAGCTGAACACTGGCAAGGCAAAACTGGATGATATTCCGACCATAGGAAAGAAATTCGGAGAAAGACAGGGAATCGGCTATAACAAAGCTGAGAGTAGTACCGTAGACTTCAAGACAGGGGTACAGGTCATGAAGAAGAATGTGATTAAGACTCAATCAAGGAAACATGTGTTGTGCAACTACTACTTGTATCAAGGCCACTTATGGGAACAATGCCTTAGACTACTCAGAGACATTATGAACGGGCGGAAATTGTTTGCATGTTCCAACATAGATGATGTTCAATAATCAAAATTGGTCAGAAAGGTATGGATTCCTAAGCGCACAAATGTTTGTCTTGTTGCTCACACATTTCTTATTACACACTCTTGAGACTAGTGGTACTTTGATAGTGGATGCTCTCGACACATGACTGGAACACAGGAGTTTATGACAATGATCAAGCCTTATGACAGTGGATTTGTTACATTTGGTGATGGAAAGAAAATTTGAGTGGTTGGCAAAGGAGAATTACATATTGAGGGATTCCCAACCTTCACAAGTGTGCTACTTGTTGAAGATTTGAAGGCTGATCTGGTGAGCATCAGTCAATTGTGCAAAGACAAATGACTGTGGAGTTTCATAAATACACATGCATTGTTAAACATGATGAGGACAAAGTACTCTCAGGAATTCGATCTTTAGACAACTGTTATCTATTGGAACAAGAAGTCAGGTGTCTAAGTTCTAAAGAAGATGAAGGAACAATGTAACACGGGAAGCTAGAACACATCAATTATAAAATGTTGGTGAAGATTGCAAATGCTAAAGCCGTTCGAGGTATGACTACTCTCACTTATAAAAATGGGATTTTGTGTGGACCATGCCAACAAGGTAAAAAAATTCTATCACCTCATTCTTCTGTTCAGTATGTTACAACTTTGAGAAATATTGAATTATTACACATGGATTTGATGGGTCCGGTCAATACACCTACTATGACTGGCAAGAAATATATTTTTGTATGTGTTGATGATTTCTCCATATCAAATTGGGTAGCATTTCTTAAAGAAAACTCTGACACGGTGGATATGTTCAAAAGTCTAGTGGTTAAACTACAAATAGAAAAAGGAAGTCATGTAAGAAAAATTGTCAAGGTTCGCAGTGATCATGGAAGAGAATTTGAAAATTCCCAGTTCAGCGACTTTTGTGATGAGCTTGGAATACATCATGAGTTTTCAACACCAATCACACCTCAGCAAAATGGTATTGTTGAAAGGAAAAACATAACTCTACAGGAAATGGCTCGAGTAATGTTGGCATAAAATGTATTCACAAAAAATGGTGGGCAGAAGCAATTAACACGGCATGTTATACAATAAACAGGGTTTACCTTCTTCTATTCATAAGTAAGACATCATATGAAATCTGGAAAGGTAGGAAGCCTAATGGCTCATACTTTCATGTCTTTGGCAGCAAGTGTTATATTCTCAGGGATAGAGAAAAGTTGGCAAAGTTTGACCGTAGCAGTGATGATGGTATCTTTCTGAGATACTCTGTGAACATCTGTGCCTACAGGGTTTACAATCTTTACACTAAAACTCTTATGGAGTCTATTAATGTGATTGTTCATGATTCTGATGAGAAAACTATATCAAGAGAAGGAGAATATGAACCAGCCCCATTTCATGTTCCAACACAAAACAGTTTGGCTGATCAGCAGGTTGACGTTGGAACACCAGAAGTTTCTGAAAATCCTAATGACCCAGAAGATGGTGATGTTGGAAGACCGATCTCCATATCTCCACCCCATGATCCAACACAAGAGGTACCTGAACCCATATCTAAGAGAACACATGCTCTACCATGGTTAAACTATAGGGAACTTGTTGGATTACAACGTTTTATCTCACTACTTGAACCCAAGAACTATAAAGAAGCCATACTTGATGAGTATTTTATTTATGCCATGCATGAGGAACTCGACCATTTTGAATGAAATGATGTATGGTATCTCACTCTTCGTCCAAAAGATGTTAACGTTATTGGCACCAAGTGGATTTTCAAGAACAAGTAGGATGTTGATGGCCAAATTACACAAAATAAAGCAAGACTGGTAGCTCACAGATATACTCAAGTGAAAGGAGTGGATTTCGATGAAACTTTTGCACCTGTTGCTAGTTTAGAATCTATGCGGATTTTACTTGCTATTTCCTGCACCCTGGATTTTACTTTGTACCAGATGGATGTCAAAAGTGCCTTCCTAAATTGTGTGTGAATGAAGAAGTCTATGTCGAGCAACCCAAAGGATTTGAAGATCCCCCCTATCCACATCACGTGAATAGACTCAAAGGGGCACTATATGGTTTGAAACATGCACCTAGAACTTAGTATGAGCGATTGAAAACTTTCTCATTAAGAAAGGTTATCGTCGAGGGGGAGTAGATCGGACTTTATTTGTGCTGGATAGATCATCAAAAATTTTGGTTGCTCAAATTTATGTTGATGATATTGCTTTGGCTCAACCTCACAGTCTGTGGTACAGGATTTTGTCACCCTAATGCAGGATGAATTCAAGATGAGCATGGTGGATGAATTCACTTATTTTTTTAAGACTCCAAGTGAAGCAAGAAAATAATGGGTTGTTCATCAGTCAGAATAAATATGCCATGAATTTGGTGAAAAGGTTTGGCTTAAACAACTCTCGACCAGTTCGAATGCCAATGGGAACTATAGAAAAATTAAGGAAAGATGTGAAAGGTGTTGCAGTTGTTCAGAAACTGTACAAAAGTATGATTGGGAGTTTACTGTATCTTACAGCCAGCCGACCAGACATATGTTTTAGTGTTAGGGTATGTGCATGATTTTAGGCTAAATCTAAGGAATCACATTTGACTGCAGTAAAAAGAATAATTTGTTATGTGAGTGGGACCTCTGAGTATGGAATTTGGTATTCTAAGAATCAAGACTCAATTCTCCTTGGCTATACTGATTCAGATTGGGCGGGTAATGTAGATGATCGCAAAAGCACTACATGTGGATGTTTCTTTATTGGCACGAACTTGATTTCTTGGTCAGTAAGAAGTAAAATTCCATCCCTCTGTCATCGGCTAAAGCTGAATATTTTGCTGCTGGAAGTTGTTTTGCACAATTATTATGGATGAAACAAATGTTGAAAAATAATGGTATTCATCAAAGGCCTCTGAAGATTCTATGTGACAACAAAAGCGCCATTGATATCTCCAAAAATCAAGTTCAACATTCTCGAACTAAGCAAATTGATATACGACACCATTTTATTCGAGATCTTTTTGAAAGAAAAGAAGTTGTGGTAGGCTATATTCCAACTTTGGAAGAATTTACTGATATTTTTAAGAAACCACGGGATTCTACCATTTTTTAGTTACTTAGGCAATACTTAGGTCTATGCCATATTTGAGGTATTGTTTTTAGCTTTATCTAGCTTTAGATTTTTTTTTCTTTTGTGCACAGAAAAATAGAAAAACACAAAAAAAATATAGAAAGAAGAAAAATACAAAAATTTGGAAGTGGTGCTTGCATGTTGGAATATGGAAAGTTAATCTGTGGAGAGAGAGGGTAGATGATATCAGATGGCTGGCAGTTGAAAATTGTCAATAATTACCTTGGAAAGAGAAAAATGTATAGTGCGGGTTTTGAGAAAGGAAAGTAACTTTTCAAATTTTTAACTTTTTATCTTCTTCTACTATTCCTCTTTCCCGAAACTTCTCTCCCTACTTTCTTGCCATTATTCTTAATTGTGTGAGATTGTGCTCGGATTTTTCGTAAAACCCTTGTGGCAAAGAAGTGTACGGCAAGCAGAACTCTCATAAACCTACTTGGCTCATCACAAACCCTCAGTATAAAGAAGAGCAACGTGTTTAAGAGACTGTTTGGAGCACCTCACATGGTGATGAAAATTACAGAGAGCACAATGTTGGAAATCTTTGAAGAAACTCAAGAGCCAGGAGTAGAGGTTGTGTCTTCAGGTCGACCAAAAGATGCTCCAATTTCGGGTAGGGAGTTGGTCCAAGAATTTTATGCCTATGTCATGGCAGAAAATTTGGATATCGGGTCTGACTTGTACGGGTGGACATATATCCATAGTAAGTGATCAATATCTCTGCTGAAAAGGTCAATGACATTCTTAGCCTGACCATCTCTAAGTTTAATGGACCATATGCAGAAGACCTGGAGCTATCAAATGATGAGATTCTGCATGAGATCTCTGGAGGGATGGTCTCTAAATGTCCTACACAAAGAAATGCTACCTTGTCAAATCTTACTAGCTGGTACTTTTGCTCTCTCAAGTAGCTATAAACTGTTAGTTACCGTCCACAAACACCTCTTCTTTGACTAGAGTAATGGTTAAACTGCTGTATTGCATTGGGAAAAAGATTCCAGTAAATTTGGGAAGAATTATCCAGGAGAACATTGTGTTCCAGGCTGTGTCTTCGAGAAAGAAAAATTCTCTCCCACATCCTTGTGTTATTACAACATTAGCAAAAGCAGGAAAGGTTGTTGTGAAGGATGATGATGTGTATGTTCATCCCAACCTTGTGAAGGCAAACTCCAGGATTTTTTCTACAAGAAAGATTAATGATCTTCCTTGGAAGATCTTAGAAGCTGGTAGTTCCTCGGGTGCTGCAGCTCAGAAAGTCAGAGAAGCCAAGAAGGTGGCGGTTCAAGCTAAAATTGTTGCCTTGAAGGTCTAGTTAGTTGCGCTTGAAGAGGAATTGAAGAAATTGAATGCTGGTAGTGAGACCTAGGCCGATGCAGCTGATCACCCCTGAAGAAATTTAAATCTCTTTTTCTGGATATTTCTGAATTTTTTGTGACTTTGGCTTGTTTTTTTACCCTAAGGGGAGTATTTTTGGATTTGGTTGAATTTGGATTTCTAGATTTCCCGTACTTGGTATTCTGGATATTATTGGGCCCACCTGGAAGCTAGGGGCATTTTAAAGTCTTATTATAGATATTTTGAGTGGCTTGGATGAATGTGTTTTATTCTCGGAGTTTTGATTATCAGTTGGACTAATGTTCCAACATGGAGTAAAAAAAATTTTAAACTTCGTTGCTTTATAACTGTTTAATTGATGTTCCAACATGGGTATTGAGATTATTGTTTGGAGATGTGAAATTTAGGGGAGCTAAATGTGTTTATGTTCCAACATTCATAAGGATTTGATTGTTTTATTTGCATAATTGAAGGTTTGAAAATCCAAAAAGCTTGATGGGTCCACAAAATGGCAAAAGGGGAGTTTGTAAAGTCCACAATTATTTAAGTTGGCAAGTTGTGGAGATTATGAAAATATGGAATGTTATGTTACATCAATTATGGTATGGTTTTCGAGTAAAAGAATGTAGAGATGAAATCCGAGAAGAGTTTTATTTCGTCCAGAATGTTTTTATTTGAGAATATATCAATTCCTATATTTATAGGATTGGATTAGATTTATGGAATAATGATTGATATGGGATTTCGGGTGCAGTTAAGATATGGATGGAATATTCTAATTCCTTACTTTAATGGATTAGATTTGGTATTCCTATCTCCAAGGAATTTGATTGTTATCTAAACATTTTGTGGAGAAGGAATTTCATTCGCACAAGAAATATACTACGTGCGATTGGGATTATATATCGAGAACATTCTGGCTGAGCTACTTGAGAATTTAAGAGAAGAAAATATGCATCCAGATTTCATCCATCGAGAGTAGCCAAGACCTTTGCTTGTGTTCCAACATGATCAATACATTGTTGATCTAAGTTCAGAATTAGAAGACTTAATTCCTCGGGAGGAGGAGATCCAGTGTCGACGAATATCGAGGTAAGAGGGAGTCTGACTAAGGTGGATCGGTAGCAAGGGGAACTTGAAAAATCCACTCATTGTAATTTAAAAAGATAAGTATAGTTGTATGGTGTGCAATTTACTATCTTGTGCTGATTAGTTGATTTATTCTGAACTAGGCCAGACCCCGCAGATATAGGTGGTTTTCACCGAACTGCGCAACCAGATCTTATGTTTATGATTTGCATTTTGTTACAGTTAGATAATTTATGTTGGAACATAGCTTTCATAATTGCTAAATTTAGGTAAAACCAAATTTCAATTTAAGGCAAAGACCACTATATACGAACTAAATATAATTCATATATCGGCATAACACAAACACAAAAAACTAGTCGTCTCCCCCCTCTCCCATCTACTTTTCGCACCTCTTTTTCTTCAATCTTTTTTCCCCATCTTCCAATTAAGGGAGATGGGGAACAACAGTTTATTTTAATTTATGTTTTTGTTATTGATAAAATGTCAGAAATGTCATTTGTTATATTTTTCTTAGTTTAGTATTTTTAGGAGGTTAACACTTTACTCTTTTTACCATTGGATTTTTTTAATGAGGTAGTGTGCTCATATTTAGAATTATTTTTGAAACATTTTAATTTAGGAGTTTTGATTTGACTAGAGTTATTTTTGGTAAAATTAGATAAGACACTATTTATTCAAGATTAACTTGAATAAATTTCGGCCATATATACTCATTTTATTTTAGGTGTTTTAGTTAGATATGGTTTTAACTTCCTAAATTTTCCATAATTCTTTTCAGTTTCTATTTGTACTGGCCGAATTATGCCCTATAAATAGGGGAAGTCATCTATGAAATTATACAGTTTTACACAACAACATTATTATCAATCAAAAATTCTGATTTTCGAGTTTATTGCTTCCGAACATTAATTTTCATTGTTGTTTAATCTTGCGAGTTAATTGAGTATCAATACCTTTTGTGAACTAATCTTGCGGACTAGTTAGTGAACAAAGAAACCTTTATTTGCTAGTTAATCTTGTGATCTAGTTAACGAGCAAAATTTTGAATTTTGAATCAATCCTACGGGCTAGTTGGCTTTACAAATCTTGAGATGTTTAAGATCCCAAGGGCTAGTTTTGATCAGTTTGTGCGGCTATACTAGGGTTTGAGAAATCTCTCGTTTAGTCAAAGATCTAAAATTTCGCAATCCAGAGTTTTCGCAAGGAGATTCATATCACTTATTCAATAAGTGTGAGATTTATCTCCACGGATTAGTTTTGTTTTTTCGACCTGATCGATTAGATCGTTGTGTTCATGATGATAGCTTGATTTAGTTGTTCATGTTGATGTATTGTTCTCGATCTGCTTGTTCAAATCGTGTGTTCGTAAAAATTTTTGTAGTTTTATTTTTGGATTTCCATTAATTTGGATACGTCAGATCTGTGTTTTTCAAGGTGTTTACAGTTTGGACAACATAG
>JAULKM010027275.1:0-13850 GCA_032355605.1 Rubia tinctorum | reverse complement strand
AGCGTCGACGAGTTTCGAGGTCAGAGGGAGTCTGATCAAGGCGGATCGGTAGCAATGGGAGCTTGCAAAATTCACGTTTAGAATTAGAAAAGATAAGTATAATTGTATGGTGTACTTTGTACTATATCTTTCTGATTAGTGGATTTATTTTGAACTGGGCTAGGCCCCGCAGATGTAGGTCGATTTCACCGAACTGCGTAACCAAGTTGTGTGTATCGTGCATTATTTACTTTACATACTTGGTTAAGTTAGACTGTGTTGGAACATAGGATTGCTAGGTAACGCCTAAAATGGTAAAACCAATTTTTCAACTATCATAATCAACCTCTAAAGCAATCAAAACAAAAATGAACGACTTCTAAAGTGAAAGATTCAGTTCATCTCCATTAAATTGAAGTCCTTTATAGAAAGGTGAAGATGACTCTGGTCATTTTAGTCACCGAATTATTATATTTTTGTAAATGTAAGTAAACTCAAGAGAAGGTAAAAAAGTCTCTAACCAGACACAAGGTGATCAATCAAATATTATTCAACTTGCTCGGTCAACAAATTTAGATTGTAAATTATGAACGAAATCGCCAGAGTAAAGTTGTTGCAACTTCCTTGACTCTGATTTCTCCTATACCTACATTTAGACCAGATCAGAAGCCAACTAAGTTTAACCAAACAAAATGAGCCATCAGAAAATTTTAGAATTAGCAGAGAACATAGGCGACTAAATGTTCCAGTGAAAAAGACATAGTTTTTAAACACTACCCCGTTAATGATGGAAAAAGAAAATAAAAATGAAATTAATTAAAAGCCTCCCACCTTTAAAAAAATTAAAAGAGAAAACAATCAAAATATAAAAATGGAGAAGTACTCCTCGTAACCTTGATATCGTCGGAGATATAGTCGGCCCTGGTTGACCCAAGTTGAATCATTCGGGCTTAGTTGACCCGCTGTTGACTCATCACTGAGTTGATTTTACCCTAACTGGAGTCGAAACGAGTTGGCCTCTACTGGATCTGAGTTGGTCGACGCAGATTCAAGTAGATTTGGAAACCCTCCGGGCTGGTCACTTTGCAGCAAGGTCGTCGAGAAAATGACGAGAAGCTCCGTGCACCTCTAGAGAAAGATGGTTTGGTAATGAAACACCTCCGTATAAACTAGGGTCTGGTCCTTGGAGCCGATCATTGGTTGCTGGTCGCCGTTGGATCTTCTGAACTAAAACCCACCACCACTGTAGTCGCCGTCACCACTGGTTGTTGTGCCTAGGATTTGTAGTGTAGTCGCCGCATAAGTCTTTAAGCGCCGATGAAGACTGCGGGTTGATTCTGGAAAAGCTCTGCTCTCCGGGTTGATGCCTGTGAAAGACTCTAGGTTGTGGATGATGTAAAATGGGTTTTTTTTCCTCGTTGATCTCCGGTAAAAAAATTATTTTTGCTTGTGTATACTCTTTTTATATTAATTTTCTCATAGCATATTAGAATAAACGCTGTTTATTCAATATAAAACGAGAAATTACATAGTATTCATGAGATATCATGAGTACGGTATTTCCAATGATATTTTGTGTATTTCATTTCATAAATAGGTGCATTATTGCATTACTTATGCTCTCTCCGTTCCATCTCTATTTGTACTATTACTTTTTTGACAATATTCTCTATCAAAGTTTGACCGCATATGTGATATTGTTGAATTCGTCATAAGAAGTAATTTTCAAATATTAATTTTCCATTGTCATTATTATATATAGGTAAACACATTAATGGTCAAACATATATTTGGAACATCGAAATAATTGTGGTGCAAATAGAGATGAGGCGAGAAAGTAATCAATCATGGATGGGAGAAAATATGCTTCAAAATGAATGTTACTAGGACAGTCAAATACTACGTCTTTGGGACATGCCATACCGTGTGGAGAATCTACTTTCTCTCTCATACATAAAGAGAGAGAATACTCATACATAAAAGAGAGAGGATACTCAACACCCGCGGCTGTACCCCAATGGTTGAGACATGGGTAAGAATTTGAGGAAACCCGGGTTCGAAACTCGACCGCCACCGTGTGGGAATGTCCTGAGCCAAAGTTTGGCTTTCGGGCCAAGAGGACTGTTTGGGCTTCCTGGTGGGCACCGAGTATGGGCCAAGCCCATGGTTCTTGGTGCTGGGCTACCGTGACTTACCTCCCATATGATGGTTGTGGTGTCGGCTGGTATGGGCTGCTGAGAGCGAGTAGCGATCGCCTTTGAGGATACTCACAACTGATCATAGAGAATCTATACAAATTAGCTTTCATTTGTACGGAAAATTATCAATATTTGGATCAATGGCATATTCGATTAGCACTTGCACATTACTTTGATGTATTTTATGAACATGTATTCATTCTGAAGCTTTACGGATATATGACTGGTGATATGTAATCAATATTTAAGATTTTTTTACCTAATTAATTGTTGGGAATACTCATCAAAATTCAAATATAATGAGAATTGAGTTAGAGGTCTTTATTCTAAATGGGTTAGGAGAGTTAGACCCAATAGAATTAGACCTAGGTAGGGTTTAAATATAAATATCTCATTTTTGTGCTACAACCACCATGTGTGAATAATTGAAAGTTTATGGTTGATTAGAGAGAATAGAATTGAGTGTTGAGGGACATTGTATGTTGAGAGATAGAACATACATTGTAAACTTTTTTCTATTTTTTTTGGATTGGAATCATTTGATTCCCGTGATTTTTTTCGGTTTTGGTTTTCCACATAAAAATTCGTGTGTTGTTCTTTTGACTATTGATTGTGCTTTTCTGGGAGTAAAGGAGAGATTTTTAAACTTGACAAGGTGAAAATCGAGATTAAAATCCCTAACATTAATAAACTATTTAATTTAACTTAATTTTGATGATAAATTTTTGAAGAAAAAAATAGTTTTTTCAGAGGTATATGGAAAGACGAGGTTGAATTAGAATTATAGAAAGGTAAAAGCTTTTAGTTAAAATATTAAAATTTATTATGCAACGTGCAGTAGATAGTTATAATTAGTTTATGACCCAATTAATGCAGGCCAAAAAAATTTCATCTTGATTTTAACTAATTTGCAGTTTAAACTTTGGTCTATTCATAATTTATGGAAATATCGTCTTTAAAAAGATGTACTATTATAAGTAAATATATTATTATGGGAGAAATGTCATAATATTGGTCATAACATAAAGTTTTAAAACATTAATATATATATATATATATATATATATTTGTACATTAGCTACTGAAACACTTACATAGGTTAATGAAATTAAAAGTTTGTAGTACATTTTTTCATGGTAAACTGACAAGAAAAACAAATTAAGCTAATACTCTAATCTAATTTATTGAATTTCGCAATTCAGCATTCTACTTCCATTTTATTATTTGAAAATATCTTTTTTAATCTGTGCCATATATATAAATGTGGTTTTTATAAAATGTTTAAATATTAAAAGGCAAAGTCTTAGGAAAGACGGGATTTAATTAGAATAATAAAAGATAAAAGGTGTTAGTTGCAATATTAAATATTTATTATGCAACATATAGTAGTTATAAAAATTGTAACCTGATTCATACAACCCGAAAATTTTATCTTAATTTATTCTAATTTACACTTTAAATTTTGATATTTCCATGATTTATGGAAAGACCGTCTTTTAAGAGACGGATTCATATTAAAATGGTACCCATTTTCTATTACAAAATTTTAAATAGTATAAGATGTGCGTGGATTCCACACAAGCCCTGCATAGAAAGTCATCTAATAACGACCCTTATAGCCGCCCATAGTATATAGAAGGGGACATGCAATGTCAATTACGTAACCATACAGAAGATTCTTAATGCTCCAAATCTCTGGGAAAAGTCTTCGACCAAATCTTGGCCCATCTTCAATCGTTTCTTAGGTCTCATGTGCGCATGCATCAGAAAATAGGAAATTTTGTTTTTAGCAGGGATGAAGGAACCAGGAAGTACGACAACGTAGTTGCCCATAAGATCGAATAGGTGGACGTATTCAATAGAAGGTAAAACTCACATATAATCATGGTTGTGTGTATTCATATATATAGTGAATACAAAGGGTATGCAATATAGAATCAGATATAGAAAATGATATATACAAAACCTAATCAAAGGGAGTTTTTCTTTTTTAATCTGATTCTAATTCATCTATTATTCTATTAGGGTTGAATATGGATCGAATAATATGGATGATTAAATAATGTGGACATGATCTGTTTCGATCTGTTTTATGATGAGTCGGGTAGAAAATGGATCGGGTTGAAACTCACTCAATCCGTGGACCGAAAATTACTCAATCCACAAGTAAAAAAATGGATAACTCTGCAGGGTTCCAACCCATGTATTGACCTATAGGAGTTTATATATCAACTCATATGAGTAAACTCACGTGTTTCAACCCATTTATTGACCCATATGTGTTTATATGTCAGCTCATAAGGGTAAATCAGTGGGGTTCTAACCTATATATTGAAACCCGCGGTCAAGCCGCAAACCTAATCCATATTTTTCATTACCCATTTGACATGCATGTTACCCATTTGAGTCATTACTCATTTTATCCATACTTGTTCGGGTTTAAAATAGACAATTCGTTTGACCCGCAGGTTACGGGTTTATTTTTTCGCTCATATTGTTGTACCATCGTAATCTATACAGATTGAAACAATCTAAAAGGTTAAATTTCCATTTTTAAAAAAAAACAATACCTACTAGCAATTCAGAATTATTATTTAAATATATTTTGATTTATACGACACAAATGGATAATAGTCTATTAAAGACGGTTCTTTTGATTTTTTGAGGAACCGCCATCATGAAGAGGTTCCGAATTCGAAACTACTATCCCAAGGCCCCCCTTCGGTTCAAAACTGATTAAAAGTGAAACCACCTTTAATGGACATTAATTAATGACGGTTTTATTGTAAAACCACATATAATGGGTTGTATTTTTTGGACTATTTACCCCAACTGTATAATATTTAGGGTTTCCTCTCCTTCCTAGTCTTTCCTTACAAGAGATCCACCATTCTTTAGAATTTCTTCCACTTCATTTTCTCTTCAAATCCTTTGCTCCCTCTTTATCACCACTAGTATGTCGCGCCTCAGCTTTGCCACCAAGGGTTGTTCATCGGTCCAAGACCGGACCGGACCGGAATCAGAATCACAAAAAACCTGAACTGAAAACCAGACTGATTAGTGGGTATTTTGGTCTGGGACCAGACCAAAATAATTTTGATTTTGGATCTATCCGGACCGGTGGGACCAAATTATAGTATATTTTATTATTTTACTTTAAAACTTTGGTGTGGAAAAAATTGAATTAAAATTTTTCTTTAAAAGATAAAGTAGAAGTTATAAGAAAAAAATATTTCAAAATTATTGAAGAATACTATCCATCATGAATAAATATAAACTAGTACATTAATTAATTCAATAATATTTTTTGAAATGTACATAAGAGTAAAGTAACGATCCAAATCATAAAAATCCGGTGTTAGACCTGTCCAAACCGGAACCTAGAATATTAAAAAAACTTGGACCCATAACCGGACTGGAACTCCATATAACCAATGCAGGTCCATACATTATGGTCCAATTCAATCTATTTTACTGATTCAGACCAATTTATGAACATCTCTAGTCACCATCGTGAAGTCTCATCGATGCCTCGTCGATCCGCCACTTTCTCAGCTTTGTCACCATCTTGTAGTCTCGCTGATGCAGTACAAATAGTCGCATGCAACCGGAGAAAGCCTCAACGTCTGATGCCATTCTTACGAAAAATCCACTATTTTTTTTCTCTCAAAAGTTCTTCGACTAAAGATTATATATATTTTTGTTAATATGCACATTTTAACTTTGAACTGTCGAATTGAAATTACTTATTAGTAATAAACTTAATTACGTGTACTTTTAATTATTAAAATATGATACTTTAATATACATATTATGACGAATCAATCAAAATCATAAATTTAAGGTGTTTTAAGTCCAATGGTGTGGTTGCCATGTGATGCAAGAAATGAAAAGATCCTCCTAGTTCGTCTGCTCTCATCAATCCCATTAATTCCTACTTCGCGGCATTGGCACGTCTTATAATTAACTAATCTGAGTAAGCATTAGACATAGCTTTCCCATAAACTATGAGCTTGATGGTCCTGTACTCTAGGCATATGTGCAACATCCACACCTTAAGAACAACATCGGGTTATGATATTATACAATCGGTGTCCATGCTTATTTAAGGTTTTGATAAGATTTTTTTTTACTCTTTGCACTTAGATCTCTCCAAGAAAGTTGGAAGTGTCGAATCACGAAATAGCCACATTAAAATGCAATTCACCAAGACACGACCGTGACTTTCCAATTTGGGCCAAAACAGGTGAACGAGAGGTCTCAAATCGAAACAATGATTACTTGTACACATTTCTTGTAAATTACATTGTAGCCCCCAAATTTTACAAACATACCCTACAACCTTTTTTCCGCGTCCGGTTGGGACCTTAGTTGACATCGTACTCTATGGTGTGTACGTCAAACCGCAAATGCTAATTACGTTATGTAGGCCATCTACATTTGTTATTGCTATTAGTTCCTTCTTATGTGCGATAGGTTAAGGCATTTTCAATCATTCTGAAATGCACGAATTTTCAAAAAATTTCGTAATTGTGAAATTTTTTTAAAAAAATCATTTGCATGGATGAAATGTGGAAAAGCGCTAGTATATGTTCTAGTGTAAATTATAGTTGATTACTTAGAAGTAACAAAGTGAAATCGGAATCACTTATGGATATGTTTGTATGCCCAACCCCTTATAAATCTTCTAGTCTGAACTTTGAAAATACATTGGGGATGTTCGAATACCTTCCAGTTTGATCGGATTTGAATTTTGAGTTACGAATAAATTTTTTACTTTTAGCACTTAGATCCCTCCAATAAAGTTGGAGGCGTCGAATCAAACAATTGACAACACCAAAATGCAATTCACCAAGAGACGATCGAGGCTAAACGGGTGAACGGAGGGGTCTCGAATCAAAACAATGATTACTTGTACACTTTTTTTTTGTAAATTACACAGTGGTCACCAAATATTACAAATACACCCTTCTATACATTATTATATGAACCATCTCTCCCAAAAATGAACTTTTACCCGCAAAAAAAGGTACGTGAGCTTTAAATGCACTTCTAGCACCGGTATATTAACCCTGATACCGGTACTAGCTATTTTCCCATACCCGTCAAAAGTACTATTTCAGGTCATAGACACTGGTAATAACAGTGGTTTATGTCATTTATCCCAATACCGGTGCTGAAAAATTACCTAACCAGACACTTTTTCTCTTTAGGCACCGATATGTGGCACCAGTAATATGAGAATTGGTGCTGGAGTTATTCTTAAGCAGCGGAATTTTAATTTATTGACCCCAGGAGTAGTACATATGATATTCCTAGTACTTGTATTTCCTTACCAGCAATGACATACTAGTGTTTATGTACCTATTTTCCAGTAGCGGTTCAATCACGATGATTATCGTTGACCTCCAACCATTGAACAAAGATCTAAATACTTTATAATAATCGGTCCTACTGGGCATGTCAATTGATGTAAGGTGACCGATGATCTGAGAATCATGTAAAGCAAAACCTTGGAGTGTCGGGGAGGGTTACGATGCTCAAGTTAAATTCAGGGTTTGTGTATGAGTATAATGAGAATTGAAGAATAATAAGTAAGCCACATCAGGTATTTATAGATGTGTGTGCCTGTGATAAACTATGAATGCAACTAGCATTTACATACAAACACTTTTTTTCCCCGGAAAACTATATATACACTTATAGACAGAACTTATATGCTGCTTTGCTTATAAGTAAGAGTGGTTCTCTTGATAGGTGACATGTTCATAATACCTTATATACTGCATTTGTTAAATTACATATTAAATTTAGAAATTTAATATGTTTTTTATATAATATTTTTTATTTTTTCACATTCAAATACATATTATTACTTGTTTTAACCTTTAAAATATAATATTTAAATTTTATAAAAAATTATTACAGTAAAAACCACCGTGAATTATCCATGAACTTATAGAAATACCGTCTTTCCTAAGACTTTCTCTACAAGAAAAACATTTTTTTAGTGATTGGTAAAATGTTTAAAACAGTTTATTTTGAAAGCAGAAACTATGTTTGGGGAAAAAACAAAAGTTGGTCTCACTTTGCTTTCAAAATAAGTCAACTCTGCTTATAAGCACGTATGGACATCTTTCCTTAATACATTTGGTGTTTTGATGTACTTTAAATTGTTAATTCCTTCGACATCAAAAGCCCTTAATTTGCTTAATAGGCTTTGACCCATCAAAAATCAAGACATTAGGGCTTCGAATCTTTGCTTCGGCCCATGTATCATATTAGTCAACAATCAAACCTATACAAAATATACCTACAAGCAGAAGAAAATAAAGAGAAAAAATAATGCTTCATAAATAATTGTTAAATGTGTGCAGAAAACATAATTATTTATACTAAGGATTTAAAAATAAATTTAAAATATTACTTTCATTCGGTTTTCTCATATTGACGATTTATTTTTATTTTTTCAGCTAATCAAAAAATTTATTTGCAAACACTTTTTTTGTGTACCTATTTTAAACTGAAATCAGAATGTGAAAATCAAAATCCAGTTAAAAAACTGGTTTCCAAATAGCCGCATGATTATATTAAATTTAATATATGTTCATTAATTAATGTCATTAATTTACATTAGAAAAATGAAATTACATCTTCATCAGCTTGAGTTTTTTATTTTGAATTAAAGAGTCGGACACTTATATTAGCATGTAATTTGGTGATTTAAGTCACTCATTACATGACGAGCTAAATTGTGGGCATTCATTACAACATCTTTCTTGACTTTAATTTTATCTAATCTATCGAACACCATTGTTACCGTTATGATACTCTTGAGTAGTCCCTTGAGTGCTGAAGGGACATCTGAGAAGTTATGGATATGATTGAGAGTCATCTCACAGTCCATTCACCCACAGACGTGTGTTTTTGCTCTGTTCCTTGCGTCTGCCATATGCTTGAGTTATGTTTTTCACCGTCCTTATCGAAGTGAGTGAAGTATGATGGTCCGGTGATGAGGCAATCATAATTTAGTTCGCACAGCTTTGCCACTGTTTGCCTTCAAAGAAGATAGAATTTATCAGAAGAAAATTTTAATTAAAATTAGGTAATTTTTTAAGGACACAAATTTAAAGTTTACTTTTTAACATTTTACATAGGTGAGTTTTGTTTAATGCGTTACTTTATATATCTCACTTGATGGTGTAGAGTTAAATTATTTTTTAGCTGAGCAGAAATTTATTTAATTATCAATATTTTTATTCATTGTAACAATAAATTTGTAAAAGAATATTACTGTGGATGTACATGTACAAAAAATATATAAAAAGTTTCTTTATACTAGTATATGATAGTTTTCATTTTTTAATTTTTTAATTGTTATTAAAATAATAGAGGTGCCTTGAAGCACAAAATAAAATTAACTTATCATTTTAAGATGGTCTCCTGTGAGCCAGACTAAACTTTAGGTAGGGGCATTTATGCAATTCTAGCTATATTCTAGCTCTAGAGACCTATCTCTAATAATTTTACGGGGTCCTCTTTCTAATAATTATGAAGGGACCTATCACTAATATTTTTCCAGGGGCTTTTTTTGTCCAATTTTTCCCATCATTTTTCCGCCATCTGCAATCTGCAAAAAAAATCAAAATAATCTTTAAAATTATTTTAAAAATGCAAAAAATTAATAAAATCATCGAACTGAAAATTATAAGTATCAACAAAAAATAGCAGAACATCAGTTTCTTCCTAACTCTTTGTTGAGGGAGAAACTGATTCGGGATTTACATGGTGGCGGTCTTAGTGGTCATTTGAGAAGAGATCAGATGAATGCTAGTTTGGAGGAGAGGTATTATTGGCTGCATTTGAAGAAGGACATGAGCACCATTGTCAAGAAGTGTTATATCTATCAAGTTTCTAAAGGTCTGTATCAAAATACTGGTCTTATATGCCATCACCTGTTCCTGAAGATATTTGGCAAGATTTGTCTATGGATTTTGGGTTGGGTTTGCCTCGTACCCAACATGATGTAGATTCTGTGTTCGTAGTGGTGGACAGATTTTCCAAGATGTCACATTTTATTGCATGCAAGAAGACTGCTGATGAGTGCAATATTGCAAAGTTGTGTTTTTGGGGAGTTGTTCATCTCCATGGAGTTCCCATATCCATTACTTAAGACAGGGATACGAAATTCCTCGGTCATTTTTGGATTACTTTGTAGCGGATGTTTGTGACTACTTTGAATAAGAGTTCTACAGTCCATCCCCAGACTGACGGGAAAACTGAGGTAACGAATAGGACGTTGGGAAATATGATTTTTAGTGTTTGTGGTGAAACCCAAAGAAGTGGGATTTGGCTTTGCCTCAGGTTGAATTTGCTTATAACAGTACAGTGCATTAAGCTACGAGAAAATCTCCATTTTCTCTTGTTTATACTGCTGTTCTGATGCATGTGGTTGATTTGGTCAAGTTTCCAAAGATTCCTGTAGTTAGAAAGTCGGTAGAAAATTTGGCTAAGGAGATTGTGGAGACTGAGGAATCTGTTAAGGCTCGTTTGGAGGCTACTGGGAAGAAGAATAAGGAGGTTGCTGATAAGCGTAACAGGCTCAAGATTTTCAAGGAATGAGATGACATCATGACATTCTTGCACAAGGAGCGATTACCAGTTGGTACGTACAGTAAGCTCAAACCACGTAAGTATGGTCCGTTTAAGGAGTCGCGAAAGATTAAGGATAATGCTTATGTTGTGGATCTTCCGGATACTATGAGTATTTCCAACACTTTTAACGTGGCTGATATTTATGAGTACAATGAGGAGAAGATTATCTATCATGAATAGAACTCGGGGTCGAGTTCTTTGGAGGTTGAGGATACTGATGCAGGGTTAATGGCGGCGAAGATTAAAGAAACGATGGATCGCTGTAAATGTTCGATGTTGTTTTAAACGTAATTTTTGCGTTTGAAGTCAGAATCAGGCGAGATTGGATGCGTTGGAACATTCTCGATGAGTAGATAAATATCCTTCCCAAAGAATGGTCTTGGGGTCAGTTTTTCCATTTGAGGTCGTTTAAGGGTTCAAAACGATAATTTACTGTTTTTGAGTGTTTTCCAATTTTCTTTTTATTTGAAATTAATTTCGAATTTATTTTTTTATTCCAGGATTTCATTTTAGTATTTAAAGATCTCTTATATTATTTAGATATTTTTATCATTCATAATACTATTTTTTTGAGATTATTTTCTCTCTGGTGGATTGTGCTTGCGGAACCAAAACACAGGGTTTGTGCTTGCAGATCTTAAGTGTTCTTCAATATTCGTGCTTATGTATCACTTTGATATTCTTACTACGTCAATTGGTATCAAAGAGGTTTGCAAGCATGAATCTTGAAGAATAATTAAGGTCTGCAAACACAAATCATAGGTTTTGGTTATGGAATCTACCAGAGAAAATAATCTCCAAAAAATAATATTATGAATGATAAAAATATCCAAATAAGTGGTCTTTAAATACTAAAATAAAACCCTGGAATAATAAAAAATAAAATTTGGAATTAATTCCAAAATGAAAAAGAAAGTCGAAAAACACTCAAAAACAATAAATAGCCATTTTGAGGCATTAAATGAGCTCAAATGGTGAAACGGACCTCAAATCCCCACTTAGGGAAGTACTTTGATCTTCTCGGTGAGATGGTTCCAACACATCCTGACTCGCCTGATTCTGACTTCGAGCGCAAAAGTTACGTTTAAAACCATATCGAACCTTTACGGCAATCCATAACTTCTTCAATTTTCGCCGTCATTCGCCCTGCATCATTGAAATATTCCAGGTTGCCATTACCAGGTATTTTGATTTTTGATATGAACCATCAAATAATATAACACAGATATCTAATTGTAGGAGCTGATTTTGTCAACATGTGTTATAGCTTGGATGAGAAGCGTCTTGTATTTGTGTTGGACAGATATGTTCCTGATCCTCCAAATCATCACATTGTTGTATCCTACCTGAAACAATCTGGATTATGATTTCAAATGAACTCCTTGTCTCCATCCAGCATTGGATAAGATCCTTCGACTGATCACTCAATTTGAAATTTCTTTGATTCCAAATTTCCCATAAGACGCATATTGACAGTCTAATAGCATCTTTGTCTGGTTCACCACTCCAGATGAAATCATCTATCATTTTATCTAACGTAACAAGTATTGTTTTTGGAATTTTGAAAATTCTCAGCGGATAGATTACCACGAAAGGCAATACATGTTTAGCCAATGTAATCTTTCCTAGAAAAGATAGAAGCATAGTCTTGCAAGATGAAAATATCTCCTGAAACCATGTGATTAGATTCTGAAATATTCTTTTCTTTGTAGAATGGAAACTGATATCAACTCTCATTTACTTCCCTCCGAGATTTGAACCATTGATTAAGAAATTTTGAATTACTTGACATGAAAGTTTCCTAGTCCGTCTCTTCTGATTTTGGAGGTGGATACCACTCTAGTGCAGTGAATACTGATTTCACATTATGAACTATATGATCAAAAACTGCTTCCTAAACTGAAATCCATGAACCTGAAGCATCATATACACCCTGAATTGTATTAACCTTTTTTATCTTTTGGAAGCCCACTTTTGGTAGAACATGGTATTCTTATCCCCGAACTTTAACCAAGATACCTTGGATCTTTGTTGCCAATAATATGATAGTTTTTGTTGCAGATCCTCCAACTTTAATAATGTTTCTTGAATGAGATTTCTGTTATCATATAAACCAGCTCTTGCTTGTAGTTTTTCTAATCTTCTCTCCAGATTCTTTATGTTCATATAAAGATTTCCATATGTATTGTTACTCAAGCTGTGAAGATGTCTATGAGTAAATTGTAGTTTAACCGACATATAAGCTTTTTGACTCATGGAATGATCTACAATTTGCACAATTTGTTAAATGTGGCTCGTGCTTTGCGTTTTCAAGCCAATCTGCCTACTGAGCTCTGGGGAGAATGTGGACTTATTGCTGCTTATTTAATCAACCGGACACTGACGAAGCTACTCGATGGTCGCACAACATTTGAATTGCTCTATGGACGTCCTCCAAATTACAAAACTTTGCACGTATTTAGATATTTGTGCTTTGCTTCCTACATTCCCAGATTCCGGGAATGGTGGACCGGCCACCGGCGCCCGCTCGGCTCCGTCTCCCTTTTTCGACGTTGCCGTGTCACCACCTGGACATGCCTCCGCGGCCGAGCGCCTTGCTCATGCCCGCTCTGACTTCGGTTCTGCTATGTCTGATGACCAATGGAGTACGACCCTACATTTACTAAATCAGTTTAATGTTGTGTCTGACCATGTGTCAGGTACGTCTACTTTACCATGAATTCTTGATTTGGGAAACTCATATCACATGAGTGGTGACAAAGGTTCTCTGATTGATATTACCGCCACTGTCAATTCTGTGAATGTCATATTGCATGATGGATCTGTGCCATCTACGAAAAATAATGGTTTTATTCTCTTTGGGGATGTTACTCTTACTCATGTGCTATGCATACCTTCTTTGCAATGCAATTTATTATCTTGCTCTAGACTGTTATCTGCATTAAAATGTCTAGCTTTGTTTACTGAAAATTATTGCATTTTACAGAAAATTAGTACGAGGACTATGATTGGTGTGGG
>JAULKM010027264.1:0-13851 GCA_032355605.1 Rubia tinctorum | reverse complement strand
GGGTTGTATGAACCGGGTTATAAAATTTATAACTACTACACGTTGCATAATAAAATTTAATATTGCAACAAAGACCTGTTACCTTTTATTATTATAGTTAAACCCGTCTTCCATAAAATTTATGGAAAGACCGTCTTTCCCAAGACTATCAACAATTCCTTAAATTTTCCCTTTGAGACTGAATATATCACTAAAATTTTACTCTGACAAAATTTACTAATGAAATATGTGGAAAAAAAATTAAACACACACGAAATCAATTCAAAATGCTCAACAAATTTAAACAACCAAATTCATGGAATGAATGAAGTTTAGAAGCAATTGTTTTTTCTTATGCCACCAGGAATGGTCTGGCAGACAGAATTTATGTCTAAATCATCTATTTTATCTATCAACAATTTCTTAAATTTTCCCTTTGAGACTGAATATATCACTAAAATTTTACTCTGACAAAATATACTAATGAAATATGTGGAGAAAAAAATTAAACACACACGAAATCAATTCAAAATGCTTAACAAATTTAAACAACCAAATTCATGGAATGAATGAAGTTTAGAAGCTAACGCTAGTAAATTACTAATCAATCAATATTTGAATTATAAATGTGCCATTACTTATAAAAATTTCCCAAACAAAAATAAATAACTAAAAGATTTTTAATTTTATTTTCGGAAAAAGAATATATTCATATGAAAAAATAACTTCTTATAAAAACTTCATAAGATGAGTTTAAGTCCCACAAGTCTCTTGTCATTAGTGAATTACTCGGTCCCACACCTAACGAGATGAATTCAATATTCTCGAATTTCCATCGCTTTTCAAAAGACACAAAAACTCAAAAGCACAAACCACCGAAAAGATCTTCACTGTACGTGCTCCTCGATTCTTCCCACTTTAAACTCCCCGTCAGATCTCGTCGGAATAAACTGCCCGGAAGAGCGTTCTGCGAACCGATCATGGCTTCGATGATGTCAGCTTTCCGGTGCATGGACACCGGACTGTCATTCCCCACGTCGTTCACGCGGTGGCCGAGGCTTTTCGCCTCGTACTTGACGCCTAGCTGGCGACTCCATAGCCTCGACTTCTCCGCCCTGGCGCCTCGCCGGTGGTCGTTGCCGGATTTTTCCTTCGTCGACACCGTCCTCTGGTCGTTCGTCACCGCCTGTGAGTCCGTCGCGCTCGTCTCCATGCTCTGTTTCTTCTTCCTCTTCTGCGGCTGCACCATCTGAGCTTCTCTCCGGCGGCGGAGGTGGTTATCCGGCGGCTGTTTCTCCAGTCTTTGTGGTGGCTACGACGATGACATAGGCAAACTCTTGAGTCACGTGACTCGTGGAATGTCACGTTGAATATGTAGGTCTGGTAGTTCGAGTAGAGATGGGAGACCCAGTGGTGTTAATTATGTCTGAACATGTGTGTAATCTATGGTTTAGTTGGTGTAAGACATAAATGAGAGGATAGGATACATGCTTATGAGAATTTAACTTTTTCCTTTCTTTTCTTCGGATTCTTACTTTGGAGTATTTGCTTTCCTCGATAACATGGCAAAGGTTTAAATATATAGAATAAATTGTTTTTCCTCTGTCATATGATTTTATACAGTCTTTTCTTTCTTGAGATCAATGCCGTTTCCTTTCAGTATCCAACAAGTTTAAAATAATTTGTTTAGTCCTCAAACCAAATTTCTCGGTGGTTTTCAGGTGATATCGAGGACCAAAAGTTGGTATAAAATTATATGTTAAAGACCAAAAAAATAATTTAATCTACATGAAAACCACCAGAAATCTGGTTTTGGCACCAAACAAATCATTTTGAATTTGTTAGGTACTGAAAGGAAGCGGTATTGGTCTCGAGAACCAAAAGATGGTATAAGATCATATGTTAGGGACCAAAAATAATAATTTAGTCTTATATATATCATTCAAAGATGATGGAGAAACGTCTAGCGGTGAGTGAAATTAACATCCAAGCTAACTAGTCTCTAATAATAACTATCATATTGCAAGGATATCTAAATTACATGTCAACCAGACTGATCATCTCTACTATTACAGATAATTGATCCAATAAAAAGGTTTTGTTACTTTTAGCGGACAAAACAAAATACTTTCGTCTCATCTTAAATAATAATGATTTTTTATACAATTTTCAAAAAATATATTTACATTAATATGTTTAATTATGTATTATGCTTGCATATAAAAATTTTATATTTAAAACTATTTTTTACGATTAATCCAACAATATCACATACAATAATATTGTTGTTGGAGATTTTTTTGTCTAAGACAAAGGCAAGTTCAAGGTTAAGACTTTATTTGTTCCCTTTTGTGTGCATATGATGTAGAACATATATTTTGTAGAAAAAAAATGAAGCCTTGTTGACAATAGTTTGAACTAACTACTTCAGCACCGAAAAACAAAATGAAGAACACCGAAAAAACAAAATGAAGAAGAGCATAATGGTTCCTTGTGAATAGATGGTTTTTTCCTACAGCAAAACTCCATTCGTCTAACTTCTATTCATAGAGCTAAATGGCTTTTCCAATGGACACAATGATTGACAAACTCCATCCTTTTGTCATATATTCATTGAGCTAAATGGTCTTTCCAATGGACACAATGATTGACGATAAAGAGTCATGTATCTTGGAATTGCACTTTTTTAGATTGCTTGAATGATTGATCACATCATTTGGTGAATGGTGACTTGTATCTTTTCAATAAGAAGAAAATACCAACAATACCTGCAATTTTTTATTATTGAAAAATATTTTTAGGTTACTGAACCACTATGATAACCTGTGCATTAGCAATGGTGTCTTTTGATTGAACCACTATCTTAGTGAAAGTTTCTATAACTCGTTGACCTACTTGGTAGGCTAAGCTTTGAACCAACGGTTTATATAACGAGTCATATATATCAGCCACACACAATTTGCTTCCTCTAAATTGGTATGAAACAACACATATCAATTCACGTGCCTCAATCCTATTCATGAATGTTTCCAAAATTCCAACCAGAACTTTGATTGACTTAAAGTCATACACTCACATAGTCAAGTTCATATGCATACAAAGTATTTTTTCTTTCTTGCAAACATTATATAAATATATCGTATTTGACATTTCTTGAAACTTTTACGAACACTAAGTTCATCCTCTCATACACAAGCGGGAAATGAACACCATATTCTCAACTAGTGATTCAACCATTTAACAATGTAATTTTTACTCAATGAATCCAAAGCTAGGCAATTTACTAGCGAAGAATTGAGGTTTTCACCATTGTATGGTCTATATTATGGATTTGAATCCCATTTCGGTGGATGTTTTCACCACCATATCTCTACTTAATCCCTAGGTTAAAGGATTGGCCACGTTCTCTTTGGATTTGGCAAAGTCCATAATTATCGTTCCTCTTGTGATCAAGTCTCTAACCATACTATACCTCACTCCGATATGCCTCGACCTTCGATTATACACTTCCCTATATGCCTTTTTCAAGGGCCGAGGTACTATCACTGTGTGTGTATATATATATGGGAATGGTTCTATTAACTCCCTTATTTATACACCTATTTTAACACCAAATCTCAACCATCCATCTAACATAATCTCACTCACTCACTCACTCATTCACTAAATCTATTTTTAGTAAATTAATCTCAACCGTGAGATTATGTTAAATGGTAGGGGGTGTTCAAATTGCTACCCGACCCATATGGGTTGAGTCGGGTCAATGTCCCAATTTGGGTTGAATGGGTCGGGTCAAAATGGGTCGGTTTAGATTTTGACCCAAATCGACCCGTTTTGAGCCATTTGCAATTTTACCCCATTTTCTTGAAAAAAATCATAAAAAAGAATTAGTTTAATACAACATACCCACCATTAATTTAATTCATGAACACAAGTTTACCATTCTTGATTTTTTATAAAACTAAAATAATTTTGCAACGCTACAATTAATTAAAAATAATATATTTATTAATATTTGAAATATATATTCACAATTGTATAAATAAATTTTAGAAAAATTATATTTTAAATGAAATATTAAAAGTATTCTAACTAAGTAAAATAAAATAATTGTATTTTTCTTTATTAATTGAATAATATATAATTAAATATAATATAATATTTTAATTTTATATTATTTAAAAATAAATAATAATTTGTTTATTATTTAAATATTATTACATTTAAAAATAATATATTTTTATTTAAATAAATCATAAATTTTTTACTATTTTTATATGATTTGGGTCGATTTGGGCCAACCCATGACCCAGTCCGATCCAACCCTACCCATTTGTCCCAAAATTTTGTGTAAATTTGGGCTGGGACAGCTGACCCTCACCGACCCGCCCCGACCCATGAACACCCTACTAAATGGATGGTTGAGATTTGGTGTTAAAATAGGTGTACAAATAAGGGTGTTAATGGAACCCTTCCATACACACACACATCGGTGATATATGCTTAGGCCACATCGGTACTTCATATGACAAATTACTTAGCCATTCATCTTCTTTTCTTGGTGTGGCTAATGCTACAAATTCAACAGTCATGATAGAGTCACTTATAGAACTTTGTTTCTTTGATGCCAAAGAAACAACTCTACCACCCAGAACAAATATCCAACCACTTGTGGATGAGTGATCCTCTTTGTCTGTGATCCAACCCGTATCAGAATAACCCTCAATAACTGATGAGTATTCTTTGTAATTGATATTGTAATCGTTTACTTTCTTGAGATATCTTAAATCTCTCATGATTCCAAACAAGTGTTGCTTGCTAGGATTACTTGTAAACCTACTTAACACTCTAACTGCATATGTTGTACTTGGACATGTGCAAGTCATTGTGTACATTAAACTGCCTCACCCTTGCATAACCAGCCAGTGATATAGCTTCTTCCTTATTTTATTCCATAGTCTATTTTAAAGCAGTGGGAGTTGAGGCTGGCTTGCAATCATAATGATTCAATTTCTTAAGAAGTTTCTTAATGTAATGAGGTTGTGAGAGTATTATTGGTCATTTATCTTTCTTTATTCTTATCCCAAAAATAACATCAACCTCTCCCATATCTTTCATTTCGAATTTACTTGAAAGATATATATATTTTTAGTTTCTAACACTTGAATCAAGTCAAAATAAAGATCAACATGTCATCAATATACAAACAAATTATGACACATTTCCCATATACATACTTGTTGTAAATACATTAATCAGATTCATTGATTTAAAACCCACTATCAAGTATCACTTGGTAAAATTTTTGATGTCATTGCTTCGGAGCTTGTTTAATTCCATACAAGGATTTCACAAGTTTGCACACTCTGTGCTCTTGTCCTGACACTACAAATCCTCCAAGATGTTTCATGTAAACCTCCTCTTCCAATTCACCATTTAAGAATGCCGTTTTAACATTCATTTTATGAATACGATACTTTTGAATTGTCGCTATCACAAGTAGTACCCGTATCATAGTCATTCTTGTTATTGGAGAATAAGATTCAAAATAGTCAATGCCATGCTTCTGTGTGAAACCTTTGGCCACAAATCTTGCCTTGTACTTGTCAATGGTTTCATCCACATTCATTTTTTTGAAGATCCATTTACAATCAATGAGTTTAGAACTAGGAGGTAAGAGCATCTCCCATGCAAGCATCACTTGGGTGAACTTCTCTAACCATGTCATACTAATTGACTTTCAACCTAAAAAATGATTTCCAATGCAGAGGTTAAATATGGGGGTCAGTATGAAGTGCACAAAAATCAAAGTGACCCCCTCCAATTGAACTTCTGTTTTCATAAGGTCATATTGAGGTCGTTAAGAATGTCTAGCCAGCAAAGTTACCAAAATCATATACATTAACTATTCTAAATTCATATAATTTTAATTGTTCTAAGTAAATATTCATATTAAAACTAAAATAAATAATTAGTTATTTCAAATTTTGATTCAATTAGATTTTTAGTAAATTAAAAATAATATATTTGAAAATTTAAATACTTATACAATTCTAAAATCAATAATTAAAGATAATATTCATAAAATTATATAAAAAGTAAAAAATGTAAATTACTGTGCAAAATTTAGTCCGGTGTAAATGTGTACGCATACACACACATACACACACATGTATTATTTTAAAGATAGCTAATTAAATCACAAAGTTGTGTTTTAATTCATTTAACTGTTGGATGAGACAATTTTATAAGTAAAATATAATTAATAGGGTGATTTGATATTCATTTTCATTTATTGGAATGAGATTCTAGTAATTTTAAACATTTTTCAAATATATCTTAGAGTATAGATAATAATAATCTAAATGTTAAACTAGTAAAATTGAGAATTTTCATGATTAGTCTAACGACCATGCGGTGATTAAACAAGAAGCATTCTCTAACTAAATAGTTATGAAAAGTAAAATAAAATTTGGTGCTTTACTGTTTGAATGCGAATTTAATATATTGTTAATGGAATAAATATAACACTTAATAGTTAATAATAATAAAATATTGTGACACATTACTATGAAACCTGTTTTCCGATGCTTGCATTAAAGATCAGAATTTTACTAATATCCGTCATTAATACTTTTATATCCACATCACAATAACGCCCTATAATACTTTGCCAAATGTCTCCTACTTTCGTGGATGATGCTCCAAGCATTGGAGATGCTCTAAATCCTTGAGTATCCAAGTGTTATTACTCATAATTGAGTCTATTTCATCATTTATTTTCTCCTTTCAAAATGAAGCATCATGAGATTTTATTGTTTCATCAAAAGTGTTTGGATTAGTTTCAATATTGAAACAATAAGGTATTCTATCACTTAATTCATCTCTTGTTCATTCTACAAGACAAGTAACAAAATCATAACCAAATGACTTGGCCTTTCTTGCTCTTTTGCTCATTTTCAACTCAATGACTTCATTTTTGTCAATAGAGTAATCTACTGCATTTTCTCTTTGTTTAGAGCCCTTCTTGATGCTCCCTGGAATAGAGGTAAACCTTGTTTTGTCAAATATAGCATCTCTTGACTCCATAATAGTATTAACTGAAATTAAGTCGATAGGTTTAGTGACTATAAACTTATGAGCTTTGCTGTAAATTGAAACTTATGAGCTTTACCGTAGCCTATAAAGATGCATTCCACACCTCTTTCTCTCAACTTCCCTTTCTTTGGTTCTGGAAGTCTAACTACGACTCTACAACCCCAAACTCTCAAATGATTGAGATTAGACTTTCTTCTATGCCAAAGTTCATATAGGGCTATTGAATTATTTGTTTGGAACTCTATTGAGTATATAACAAGTTGTAAGTACAACTTCTCCCCAAAAACCTCAACTAAGGCCCGCAATAGACATCACGGTGTTAACCATTTCCATCAATGTTTGATTCTTTCTTTCAACCCTACCATTCTGCTGTGGTGTATAAGGAGAAATCACTTCATGTTTAATACCCGTAGTCTCAAAGAATTCTTTTTCAAAATACTCACCACCTCTATCATTTCTAAGACATTAGTGGATAAATCACATGCAAGTTCAACTTCTTGTTTGTAAATCATGAACATTTGCATGGCTTGATCTTTAAAATGCAACAAATAAACATGGAAATGTCTTTTAGAATTATCAATGAAAGTTGCAAAGTATTTATTTCCTCCTAAAGATGGTGTTGCATGTAAATCACATAAATCACTATGAATCAATTCAAGCATGTCTGATTTTATTTCAATATTTGGAAATGATTGTCTAGTAATTTTTGTTAGCATGCAAGTATGGCACTTTCCATTTTCAATTATAGGACATTTAGGCAAAATATCCAATTTAATTATGTCATGAATCCTTTTATAATGAACATTTCCTAATCTATTATGCAATAAAATAGTAGAATACCCAATCCGGTAAGCAACACCTTCTTTCATTTTATTGATAGATATTATATTGAGTTTGAACATAATACCACAGAGATAACCCTTTCCTACAAACATTCCACCCTTGGAGATTATAATTTTATCAGATTCGGCAATTAAATTTGGAAACTGCTCTCATTCTCCAAAATATGTTATTAATGCATAAAAATAGGATAATTATTCGATGATCAAAGGATGACTAGAAATGTAAACTAATTGGCCTAAGACTCGTTATCATCTTAATTACATATTTCGTGCTAGTGTGATCGTATTATATTTTTTCTCTAATTGTTGGTTAATTTAGTTATTTAAAGTAATCATAGTGTTTTCTAAAATAAAAAACCCCCAAGTTTGTTACCACACACTCAGAATGACATCTTTGTGTGCTTTGAATTACGTTTAATACTCGAAAAAAATCCCCTTTTTCTTCTTGGACGACCCCGACTTTCTACTATTTACTTTCTAGTAGTTAGCCGCAATTAAGGCTTATAAATACTATTTTTGAAAGGCACAATGACGACCTTCCATAGAGCGATCGTCTTGCAACATAATTCATTCATATTTTCTGCTGATATGCTTGAATAAGACGTAGCACCATTCTCATTTATCCAATCTGTTTGACCAAATGGTTAGCAACGTCGCTCAGACATGTCGACCACCCTATTAGTGTGAAGCAACCTGTCTGCGACATCGCTCATACATGTCGGCCAAGTTATATTTTGGACATACATGAAGTGCGGCGCCGAGGTGACTAAAAAGATTATTTGACCAATTTATATCGAATCTTTTAAGTTCTTTCTTTCACAATAAGTATCATCCGTGAAAATATGAATTTAGGGAATCATGGCTAACAATGATGGTTCGAGTAGCCGTCCCTTGATTGAGGTGAGCAATATTTTTTGAGTCAAATTCCATTAATTTTATTACTTATTTTCTAATTTTATTTTCTACAATTTTATTGACCAATGCAGATTCGTAGTGAATCGGATAAGGACCGTCCGCAGACTACATTCAGGGATGTCATTCCACACTTCGTCTGCACTCTAATCGGGAAAAACTTTGATTTAATTCCGATTTTGATAAGTCCTCCTTGTTAAACATGTATTTTCTTTCAATTAACTTTTTCTATAAATTTAAATTATATGTACTAAATGTGGTTTTGCTCTTTATAATTCAGTACGTCTAAGACCAGATTTCGGAGCTCCTACTGTCTTACAAGTTGCCTGTTGTGCTATGGTGCAACGGAAGGGAGTATAAAATGCACTAGTCGGGGAACATGACGCTCAAGACCCTGACCCCGAAGGGGTTCAACCAGTTTCTTGATGTAGAGGAACTCAAGGTTGGGGACATGCTCTATTTCGAACTACTAAATGTTGTTGGGCCCATAGTTTTTAATTTTATCATTCTTCCCCACAAATTTTAGTGTTACTAACTTTTGAACATTTAGATGAAACAAATTTATTCGAATGTGGGATGATATTTATTTTTATATATTTAATCTTTAATATATAATCCATTTCTTGAATTTCATCTTAAACTTATTGAATCCTAATATTTAACCTAGCATATGACCAATGAATAATTAATAACTCAGAGTAACCTTGAACTCTCTCTCCCTCCTGCATTTCAGAGAACAATGATTATAAAAATATGCAAAGTAACATGAAACTAAAATAATGCCGTTGGGCCATTTCAATAATAAAATTAAAATTAAACACCAGCCCCACATAGATTTTAAAAGCCCATGAACACACACCTCGGGTTAGGAAGCTTTATGAAAAACTCCATGGAATCGAAAGACAGTTCCTTTCACTAGCAAGAGGGAAAGAGAGTTCAAGGTCACTCTCAATATGATCAAGACTTGTGTGTAAAGAAGAATTTGTTTCAATCATACTGAGACTATTAAATTTTCGCTGTGAACCAATTTTTTTAATGAATTCAAACCGTTGACCGACTAGATTGTGGGCTGAAATTTTTAGGCCCATTGGAACATGCAACATAGATGATGGGCCTATTACGTCTAGCCTTGACCAACATTGATGCGACATCACACTTTGCGAGGAAGACATCACATGGGTAAAAAAACAACGTTGCCCCAAAACGGCTATAAATAAGAGGTCCCTATTTTCTTATCTCTTCTCAAAGGTGTTTGTTCTTATAGTCTCTAACACCTACATTTTAAGAATTGTTACTTTACTTTGTTCGATCTATGACCTGTGAATGTGTTTTGTATTTAAGTTTTCTATTTCTTACTCAAATATGTTAGATTGTGAAATTTCCTTAAATGTATACCAGGATACTATGTTTTGGTATGATTTTGGAAGTTTTTTTTAGTAATTGTTTGTTGTTTAAGCATAATTTTTTCTAGGTTTCTGTGTTTTTTCCCGTAGCTGCCTTAGATGTATACGACGTCGATAACCTGTCGGTCAAATGTGAGTCACTTCAAACTTTGTGCGAAATCGTACATTCATAAGTCAGGGAATATGTATAAGATGTCGCATCTCATTCGGTTTGACCATTGGTGTTAGATTTGTTAACGATTTTGCATACATGCATTTCAGTTTATTGGAAAATTTTAAATGCGACCTCATTCTTACATCGGTCTATACTTCGTTTTAGTCGACCAAACCATTGATTTGGACCGACATGTATCTGCGACGTACGACCAATTTCGCACCGTTCATTTCCAGGTCCAGTTTTCCCTTAACATTTTTCTTTTTTGATCCAGGACTAATGGATGATGAGGGATCCTTAAGTCGCCCCTTTTTCCAGGTCGTTTACCATTTTACGTAGATATTTACTAATACATTTTCACAATATACCATGAGTAGTATTTCTGAGATTCTATGTGACAGAGTGGCGTATGAACTACTCAGGGGGTGGGAAGATCAAGACCCTATTCCCAAAGGGTTTTGGCGAGTTCCAATCTTGAAACATGCTACCCATGGGGAACGCCTTGTTCTTCAAGGTGATAGAAGCTGGGGGCCAATCATCTTCAAGGTCATCATAATACAAGCCAATTGAGTTTATTGTAATTTCGGCAATGTTGAAACTCTAAGACAATTCTTATTCTAATTTATGTACTATTTGTAAGGAATTTTCATTACTTTTCTAAAAAATTAAGTACCTTAATTAAATATTATATAATTGATTATTGTGATTTTCCCATTTATTCCACCATTTTCAATCGAAATGTAACCGAACTAACCTTTTTAAATTTGACCATTAGAATTTTGAAAGAAGTACTCGAAATGACATGAAAAGTGAATGATGGGTAGCCAAAATGGATGAAAATAAAAATTGTTACTCCATATGAGGCTTTATCTTAAGATGGATATCATTTATGCAGCATAGTCTTCTTGATGAAAAACAAAGTACCCTCTCTTTTTTTCCAGTTCTACTTGCACTCTTTCATATTCAGGACGTCCACCTAAAATTTTACTCTCCCTATTTTAGTACAGAATCATAAGCCAAAAGACCAACTTATCCCCCTCATGAAAGTGTTTTAAAAAACTAAAATGAAAGAAGAACAAAGACGTCAGTAACTCCATTTTCACTAAATCTTGGTCTGTAACTCCATTCTTCATTTCACTCTCCTACAATTCCTTTCTTTCATCGCAACTTCTCCCTTCATCCTTTCTTTCACTTTAATGCGATTCTTCACTTCCTTTCTTTTTCTTCGTTAGTCACGAATCCAAACAATTATCAAAATTAACCTCAACACCCTTCATCCTCTTTATCAAATTCAAAATCATCAAATTATCCCCTTCATCATCCTCTTTAGATCCAAAAGCATCAAACTCACCCTCATCTTTTTACACTTCATCAAACAATAGATCCACTGGTAAGTTTTCTTCAACAAAAAGGGCAAGAGAGTGGCTCGACTTCAACCTACAAATTTTTCAACGAATTTTGGTGGAATTACAGAGTGAGATCTGAGTTGTATATGCTGTTTTGCCATTGATTTTTCGGTCATGCTAAGTTAATTTTTTTAATTCGAAACAGGGAGAGGGAGAGGATTTGTAAAGTAGGAAGTAGAGGTTGTGGGCGGAGGTTGTGGGAGGGGGCTTTATGTTGTGGTGGAGATGGCGATTCATGAAATTAAGTAGAAGGTCAGGAGGGGCAGGTAGTTGATGGAGCTAAACAGAGGGTGATAGCATCATTTTACATTTTATTTGGATGAATATTTGAAGCTAAACCGAGGGTGATAGCGTCATTTTATTTGGATGAATATTTGAGATTCACTTTCTATCTCCGCAACGGTAAAGTCTTGGGAAAATGATCTTTCCATAGATTTATGAAAAGACGGAGTTTAATTAGAATAATAAAAGGTAAAAGGTCTTTGTTGCAATATTAAAGTTTTATTATGCAACATGTAGTAGTTATAAATTTAATAACTCGGTTCATGCAACCCAAAATTTTTATCTTCATTTCTTCTAATTTACACTTTAAACCTTCGTCTTTCCATGACTTATGGAAAGACCGTCTTTCAATGACTTATGAAAAGACCGTCTTTCAAGATACGGACTCTATATTTAATATTATTTAGAGGCAACATTTTACTCAAATCCTGGCTCTTTCTTTCTTTGCCTTCTTGGAAAAATCGGGCCTTTCATTTTTTATTTATTTGTAAAATGCCCTTTCTTTCTTTCTTTACTTAGAACTATAGTATTGGTTTTTCTCTTTAAAATATTTTCTAAATATCCATCATTAAATCATCAATATAACTATATTAACTACTTAATGATGGAATTTTATAAAATTCAGTTACTACCCCTTCATTTACATTAAAATTTATATAATGATCCATTTAATTTATGAATCTTTTGCGTTTGGTCTAATGGTATGTATTTACTCATTTATTTAATTTTGTACGTAAATTAGTGTCATTTGAAAATATTAATTGGTATAGTTCTATGTCATCTTTTGTGCATGTAATTATTGATTTAATGAACTAAAAATTGAAGAACTTATTAAATTTGGATAGTTTACACCCACGTTGAAGTTTCAATTGCTTCACTATTCAGGTTTCATTGTTCCATTTTTTTTATAGTTTAATCGAAATAAAATTTTGTGAAGTCGCAAAAAAAAACTCTTATATATTATATCGACTCAGAAAAAGTTATATTAAGGGTCCAAAATAAAATTTTGGTTTAGTACCTCAAAATACATTTGACTGGCCCAGTGTGTTGAAGATAAATGTTGATTTATGTCCATATGAAGAATGAGAGATAAGGTCGATTTGGGTTTTCTGATTTGAACAGAAATATAAATCCCAATTTTTTTTTATTAACTTCCGAAACCACTTCCGAAGTATTTTTCTAATGTCGAAACAATAGCAACATTCAACCGAGGATGCGAGGAACGACAGTTCGAAACTGTCGTCTAACGCCCTATTTCATCGCCGTTAATAGCCCCGTCTTGCATTAGTGTTTGCTTATTTAATTTAATAGTTAATGGAATTTGAATTAAAATCCCTAATTCCAATTTTAACTCTATCACTAATGTAGAAAGAGGGATTAAAGGCGGTTCTATTGGGGCAAAGAAGTCACCTTAAGATGACTTCTCTGGTCCCTCATTTGATCCTTCTCAATCAAAGGCGGTTTCGGGAACTGCGTTTAAAATTGTCCAACAAAGGTGGTTATTTCCACCTTTAACAATGCGGAAGGAATTGCATTTAATAGGTTCTGAGTTCAGACCTATGACTATGTATCGGCTGTTAGTGCTAGTTCCGGTATCAGAAGTCATTCTGATCCTTATTTATTATCGCCTGATTGTTATTATTCTAAATTTTCTGGTTGTTAGTAATATTCTAATTTTTCCATGCATCTGTTTGTTGGATCTTATATTGGAAATTACACAATTAAATTCTCGAAAATAAAATTGGCACAAGCATGCATCAAAAGAATAATTTTAT
>JAULKM010027253.1:0-13852 GCA_032355605.1 Rubia tinctorum | reverse complement strand
CTCTAATAATTTTCAGGAACATCTGAAAGGTGTTGGTAAATCAGTTCCCAGTATCATGGTACTTTCTCTAAATCTTTTACAACTCTTTGCAATGTTAAAATCAGATCGTATTTTAACCTAATAATCTAAATATCATCCGTTCTTCAGGGTCTTGGTCTCAAGGAATTGGGTCTTGGTCTCATGGAATTGGAAACGCTGGAATCCGGAAATGGAATGAATAGGTTAATAACAAATGGGAATTCACGCGGTGGGATGGAAAAAGTAAATGACCTAAAGCCTGGAAGCTTGCCAAGGTACATACTTTCAGATTTGCCTATCCTCTGAACTTGTAATTCGTACCTCTCCTTGAGTTTGTTATGGATATCCTATGGTGGGATGATCTGTTTCATGAATATGCACATTGGTTTCAAATGAGGCAACTGGTGAGAGTGTTTCCTTAACGTGTTTGCAGGATGCCTTCCACGTGATGTTGATGAGCAAGCTTAAAGTCTTGATTAGAAATGCACAGTAGGTTCATTCGTATAGTGGAAAAATAAATATAAATTCGATTAAGTTTACCATGAGTCCTGTGGCTACTTGAATCCAGTGGCGGAATTAGAAAGAAATTTGAGGAGGGGCGGAGCAGGGCGGGGCGGGGCTGGGCGGAGGGGTGAGGCAGAGGCGAGGCAGAGGCGAGGCTGTATATTTACCCTTACTCACCGGAGGTTGGGGGCGGCCGCACCGGCTCGCCCCCCTAGTTCCGCCGATGCTTGAATCTTGCGTATAGAATTTACTCTTGGCCCGCGAGTAATTACACCTGTGATGAGCCTTTAAAAAAAAACATAGAATTGAACATTCTCATTAACTGCAAGATAGTTACAAATTTGTGTCACGTTTAGGTCAAACAACCTCTGACCAACAATCTATAACTAATATGTTAAAACATCCTGAACACCTCATTTGGCTTGCACACTCTGGGGTGAGTCTCCTACAAATGGACCTATCATTAGGTCCATGTGCCATATTTGCAATCTGCTATTCGACTTTCGCCTCCAATCTTGTCTTCATCGAGTTGCGATAGCTCTGTAGTTTGAAGAGGCAGCACCTAGATTTCTCCAATCAGTGGTGAGGAATGTATGTTGAAGGAGTTTCGAAGGCGGGTCCGTTTTGTTTTGAAGCAGGCCGGTACTGTATGCCTCCATTTTTATTGTGTGTTGACCAGATTTATCCACACCGGATTGTTGCAACTCCGTAGTTGTGAACCTTTTTGAAGGTTGCCGCTGGATTTCTCCAATAAACGCAGCGGGATAGTATTTAAATCTCGCCGGAGTCGCGAGAGCATCAACTGTACACCTAAAAAACATAAAAATAGGTAGAACAAGTTAATCTAAACCCCTTCTTTCATCTAGGGAGGTCTTACTAAACCGCAACTCTTTGAAAGCCTAGAAGTAGGTATTGTCTAAGAAGCATTGCCCTCTAGACCCACTACATATGTGGTGCTGCAAGCCAGTGAGAGTTCTGTTGTGCGCTAGATAGGGGTGGGTAAAAAAACCAAAAACCAAAAATTAAACTGAAAATTGAATTATCCAAATTTGAATAACCCAAACTGAATTTAATACACGGTTTTTAGATATCCGAATTGAATAAACCAAACTCTGAATATGATTTTTGGATCTGTTTTGGATATTAAAACTTAAACCGAAACTCGAACCAAATCCCGAATTGTAATTAATTAATAAAATAAAATAAATATATGTATATAATAATTAAATTTCAAAACAAAAAATTAAATTTATAAATAAATTTAAGTTGGAGGACCAATCTTCATATTTAAAAAATTATCCCCAAACTCTAAAATCTAAGTAAGTTTCGGGAAATAAATAAATAACACAAGTTACGCTAAGTAAATTTGTGGAGTGTTTGAACGTGAACGTGAATGTGGAGTGTTTGAATGCTGAAGGTTTTGAAGATGAATATTAAAACGAATTATTTTTCTTTAATTTTAAATTTAATGTTAAAATTGTTATGATTGAATTTGCACTGTACTTGTTAGATTTTTATTTTAAAAACTTGATTTTGATGATGAAGAAATTATATTGCATGTTTTTATTTAATTTAAAATTAAGTTATACAATTTTAGTAATTATTTTTAAAAATAACACTCAATTTCGTTTATTCGGGTTGAATTCGGTTTCAAACCAAAATCGAATTCCGATTTCGGTTTGGATAATTCGGGTTGGTTTTGATTTTGGGATTTTTAGAGGCAAAATCGAATAACCCGAACCGAATAACTCAAACTGAATAAATCAAAAACTGATTCAACCGACGCGACGCCAACCCCCTAGCACCAGAGAGCCTTGTTCGACGAATACACATACTACTGCAGAAAGACCCATTTTCCAATTTATCAGTGGTCTAGACCATGTACCGGCCACATGATGACCTATTTTGACTGCTTCCTGGAAACTATTTCCACTACGAGCGAAGTCGACGTCATCCCACCATCGCGACCATCAGGAGGCTGCTGTGGCTACAACCAGCCACGGTGAATTTTGTGAAGTGACGAGACTACAGTGAAATGGAAATAAAGTTAAGGATTGGACTAAAAAAGAGAGTACGTTGGATGTGCTTTAGACATGGACTTCGGAAAGACTAAAGTGGGGAGTTGTTGGTGCCGCCGTTTGCTGCCGTTGACTGGGAACTTAACCACCGTTGACCAAGCTCGCGGCCATTGACTGATCCTTTGATCGGCCAGAATTTTGAGTTTTCTCCTCGTCAGATATTACCGGACCTCATTTATTTTGCCGGCCAGTTGTACGTTTTGGACTCGCCGGATTCGCTGGATTTGGCTTCGTCTCCTAGTTGATCAACCATCCCTTGAACGACTAGGTCATTTGGGGTCTCTGTCTCCAGGAGTGTTGTCTTCCTCTCCGGTGGAGAGTTGGCGTCTTCATCTCTGGTGGGTTTCGCCTGCGCACAACGTCTGAAGATCTGTGCGACTCTTGCCGTGCGGTTCCCCTCTCGGCTCAGTGGCCTCGCGGTGACCACTGTGGGAGGCTGAGAAGACCACATTGTGGTGATGGCTGGGACACAAAATGAAATGGACGACAGTTCCCCTGCCTCAGATCTAGAAAATGAAATGGACAAGGGCAGAATATAGGATGAAAGCAAGGGAAAAATGAGGGGGGAGTCGCAGCCCCCGCCATGCGTTTAGTTTTTAATGAGAGGGGAGAGTGTTTTCCTAGTGAGAGAAAGTTGTCTGTTTGAGCGGGGAAATAGAAAGTTGTGATGAACTTTCAGTTATATTGTACTGGTATGAGGTAGTGTTAATAGAGTATAATATACTACTCCCTCTGTCCCACTTGAAATTGTACTGCAATCATTAGCACCATGTTCAAGAAACATGTTTGATCGTTAGTATGTTTACCTACGTTTAATAATGGAAAATAAAAATTGATATTTACAAACTACTTGTTACGACCAATTGATAGTATCATCATATACGATAATATTATTAGTCATATATCTATTTAAATATGCGATCAAACTCTAATTGAGAATAGTTTCAAAATAGTAAGAGTGTAATTTCATTTGGGACGGAGGGAAAGGGAGTAGTTTTTCTAAGGTGAAGATGGTGTTTATTGATCACTTCTAGTAGTAGCATGGACTCTTTTCATAAACTAGAAAACCAAGTATACAAAAGTAAAACTTACTAATAGCAACTCTGTATTTATACTTATACTAAAAGCGCAAATCCTTTCGGAAGGAGACAATTTAGGTACGGTAGCCTTTACTTCTACGTTCATCCCCTCTTCCATCATGCCTACTTTGTCCTCATGCTTCCTCTGCAGTTGGCAATTTCCCCGACCGGTTATTACAGGTATGCAACAAGTTCCTGGTGGTCGGTCAGCTTCTCAATTCCACACCTCTTCACCTGTCATGCTTCGGACGGCCCCTGCTACGTGTCGTCCATTCTCTCCCTCCACGCCGCTTCATCTTAGGTCATTCGCCTCTTTATTTGCTTTCATGTAGGTGGTAGAAGGTAGTTTCAACTTTTAATCTCTTCATTTGCAGCTTTACCCTGCTCCCTCCAATCACAATTATTCTCCATTTCCTTTGTTAGATTAGAAGTTCGTATTTCAAGCTTCTAGCTTTCATTTTGTTGGTTTTGCTTCTTATTGTTGTAGTGGTGTTTAGTTTGTTTTCGTTGTGAGGATTTTTATATTGGAATCACTTGAGTTTATTTATGCATTATAGGTGTTCGATTTAATATCTAAACTAATTCCTTTTAAACATGACCTAATTTCATATTTTTTGTTTTTGTTGTTTCTTCTGAACTGGAATTTTGTTCATTTAATAATGCATTACCTCTGCTTCTAATACATGATCATAATCATTTTAGGGATATTAGTTTTTTCCATGTGTTCAATGGGTTGTTTTTAGGATTTACAATGTCCATACAACGTGTAGATTATTTATATGTTCAATGCTATGGAATGTATTGGTTTCTTTCTCTGGGTGTTGAATTTTCTCATTCATTATCTGTAACATGTCTCTTTGTTCTAGACACGTAATTTTAACTATTTATATGGAACAACATGCATAACTCTTCTATTTGGTATTTTTCCACGTTTATTTTGGCTCTCAGAGCTTCATCTAGAGAAGATATAATGTTAAATTGTTATCTTATGCAAATTCGTTGATATTTTACATGACTATTAATTTTTTGAGAGTGTTAAAATGACCATATGTTTTGGTTGAAAGTGCCAATATAACCCTGTAAAATTTGAAAGTGCAATTATTACCCTATTATTTGCTCGAAAGTGCCAATCCAACAGTGAGAGCCTGAATTTGACCGGAATTTTGAGAATGGACTATTATACCCCTGTTTTTTAAAAAGTATTTGAAAATTTGAAAAAGACTATATTGCCCCTGAAACCCCTAAATTCTTCTTCTCTCATACTCTGCTTCAGCTATATACTATTCCGTCTTCCCCAAATCAAAATTGGCAATCTGCTTTATTTATTCAGCCTCCCCCAATAATTATGGCGCAACGAGTTTTCTTTATTGCGCCATCAAATCAAAATTGGTAATCGACAATTTAGCTGATTTACCGTCTCCCCTAGATAAATTTACCAGTTTAAAATTAATATTGAACTGGTAGTACCATTTTTGTCGGTCGAAAGCAGCCCGACCCAACTCCGACGAATGCGCCCAGTACGACGGTAGTGGCGCCACCAGTGAAGCAGGATGAGGCGTCGGTGATTGACTGGAGTGAAAGAGGAGGAGGCGACGCAGACTCCGGTGATCCGACGGGTTCGCTAATGCCAGATCTGGTCGGAATCGACTGGAATCGGTGGGTTGGAGGAGCTCAAGAGGTGGCGGGTCTTCGTCGGGCTCCTCCGTCAGATGGGCCTCGCCTGCCACTACCCCTATTTCACGGTCGTTTTTTACAGCACCGGCCTTTCAGAGTAATTCACCGATAATATTGATGTTGATATTGTCAAAAGAATGAAATACTTCTGGGTTTACTTCTGTGTTTGTAAGATGAGGGACTCATTTGTATTTGATTCTAAAAGGGGAAGATGATGTAGATGTGCGTATTTTTTCTAGGGTTTCATTGGATGGATATTGATTATGCACCCCAAAATGGAAGGGTTTTTGTGGTTCAAGATGTGATTGCAAAGCATATGATGGTGGTGAAGTGGCGGAGATCTGGCGGTGGTGATGGAGCGACGGAGATCCGGCGTGGCGGTGGAGCGACGGAGATCCGGCGGTGGTGAGATGGTGGTGCAGTGAGTTTTCATATTCTGGTCGCCGCCGCCGGCGGAGGTGGTGGCAAAGCGGCGGGAGCAGTAGTGGTTGTGGTTATGGAGAGGAAGAAGAACAAGGGGTATTTTTGTCTTTACATTTATAGTTATAATATTAGGGCTATTTTAGTCTTTTTAGTTATGGTCAATGTCGGAAAATGCCAAGTCAATGCTAGAATAGTGCCAAAAGGTTATATCGGCACATTTGATGCAAAATTTAGAGTTATAATCGCACTTTCAAATTATACAGGATTATATTGTCACTTACGAAAAATAATAGGGTTATACAGGTTCTATTGCATTTATTTCTCTGTTTGTCATTATGGTGGACAGTTCCCCTTCATCTCTTATTATATCTTTCAGATCCCCATTGACCATTTTTAATGTGAACTTTTTATCTTTACAAATAGTGTATTTATGTGAGTTTACCAAATTGTTTGGAACTTTAGGATTCACTTCTTACTATAAAACATTTTAATGAAGTTAATACCCTCCAAGTGCAGATTCAGTCCAGCTTTTTCTAAAACAAGCACTGCACGCTGATGACGAGCACTGCTAATCGGTTGTTTATTTAGAGAAGACGATAAGGTTCTTGATTCATCCTTTATTAAATTTGTGTTTAGCTTTAGGTGTTTATTTAGATTAGATGAGTACGATCTTCTTGTTATGTAAATTAACATGAAGTTTCTCCACTACAGGTTATTACAAATTTAGTGACGATGTTGAATAATTTAGTGACGATGTTGAATAATTTAGTCTAGGTAAGAAGATAGAATGGTACATAAAATTTGGGTGTTTGCATCTTTATATTGAACTTGTCTTTTTTTCTCATTTACATGCTCAGTCATGATGATAACAATACTATCTCTTAATAGAAACAAAAATTGTAAATGATTTGCTTTCTAGGTACACTTAGACCTTTTGTATTGTCCACTCGGAAAAGAGAGTGCATTTATGAATCCGTTCGACCTTGACTTCAGATTAACAACATTCTAGAGGGTGCTTAAACCGAGAAGCGTTACGACAGACCAGGATCTTGCAGAAAAATTAGGTTCAAACAAAAAAAGATGTCACTATGAGAGGAGTTCTTTCGGTAACAGTAATATCAGCAGAAGATTTACTAGCTACGGATCTTGTGGGAAAATCCAATCCTTTTGTGGTACTCACAATGAAGAAGTCCGAACAAAAGCACAAGACCAAGGTAAGGCTACATACATTCTTGATTAAATCTTGTGATGAAAATGCTAATAGAACCAGGACCAACCAAGTTCTGAACGAAATCATTGATAAAATGGGAAGAGAAATCCTTTTAACTGAGGATAAGGACTATTTTGTTTGGAAACCCGATGACAAAGGAAAATATTCAATTAAATATGCTTATAAGTCATTGAGGAAAAAGAAACCTACCATCACAATATTATCTAATGTATGTAATTCAATAATTCCAAAAAAAAATATATCTGTCTTTGTTTAGTAATTATTGAATAATGTCATACCAATTGATAATATTCTGATGTGTATGGGCTTCAGTCTTGCTTCCAGGTGTCCAAAATGTGAAAATATAGACTCTGTCCGTCATTTTTTCAACTTTTGTCCTGAATCTGAAAAAACTTGGAAAAAATTCCATGACATGATGAATATCGAACACAGTTCCTTCATGATTATTTTGGAGAGGTTAGAATTTACATGAATATATCCTCCTGCTCTAAACTTAGACTTTCCATAATCACAAATATACCAATGATAATTCTTTGGGAAATATGGAAAGCAAGGAATCACTAGATAAATGAGAGGAAGGATTATAACTCTGACATAATATGGAAAATTGTGCTACTGTCTCTTTCACTCTATTATATACATAACCATCTGCCCTTTTCATCTGCGGATCACTCATTATCCATTAATGGTGTAGTCCCAACCTTGATTAAAAAATCTAAGATCATCATCAACACAGTGAGATGGGAACCACCACAAGAAGGTATTATTGTCAACTGTGATGCTTCTTTTAGTATCAATAGTTCAGGCCTCGAGTGCGTAGCAAGAACAATCTTGCATACAACTTCTGAATGTGTAAATCAAACACTTGTTTCTGCTCTTCATGCGGAACTAATGGTTGTATATGCAGGTATGAGTTGGGCTTTAAATTTCAATACTTTGGTTACCATTCAAACTGATGTGCAACATGCTATTGACATCCTTAGAGCAGAGACTAAACCTCTATGGAGGCTAATGAATATCATCAAGATGATCAGAGAAGTTCAGAAAAAAGGATCTTTTCAATTTGTACATAACTTTAGAGAAGCCAACCAACCGGCGGACTATCTTGCGACTAGGAAAAAGAACCAACTGTTCCATTCCCTTTGCTCAAATTGCATCCAGAGCGGAGTTTCAATTCTTGATAACGAGGGATAAGTTATTCCCGCATTTTAGAAGGAGAAGACAGAAACTGTAATTTATTGCAGAAACAGGTCATGGAAATATTTGACTGTCTGGCCATTTGAAATCTCACACAGGGGTGGAGGATTGCGCAATCATAGTCTTTTATTTCTATAACCCTTCCATGTTGTTTATCTATGTCTGATGCTCGTCTAAGGTGGTCAACCTTATTGACCTTTTGTAATGGCTACAAGACATTCTATTGGTTAAGGGATCCAGAAAATAACCCCTGCTCATCAATGATGAGCATTTGATTTATAAAAAAAAAGAAATTCTAGAAATATTTCTGTTTGCCATATCTGCTCCTCTAGTCGTGTACAATTCCAAAAGTTGATAAACGAGAAATAGTTATTGATGCTCGGTAATTTATGAGATTTTTACATCTTGATCTTGGCATTTTCACTTCCCATGATGAGTAGTTGATGGGAAGGTACTATTTCCATAACAAACCTTGACAATTCCAAAACCTAAAGTCCCGGATTGTGCTCAAATATCTCTAGAACATACCCACAAACACAAGCTGTTTTAATCATTTTTTTCTCCCTCAAGCAATACTTGCGATCAAGTCCACGAAGTTCCGTTACGCCGGAGTTTGGATTTTGACTTGTTGCTATTTTGTAAATGCAATGGCAGATGGGATAAGATGTTGCATTGTTATGGGTGTCTTGTACAGTGCGAGTTTACTTTAGCTAAATGATTTTGATGAACTCTTACATGATTTATTTGCCCTCTTCTCATTTCACAAAGTTGTTCACTATTTCTTCTGTGTAGAAAGAACTGTCGGCTTGTTTCCCTGTCAAATGCGTCAAGTTGCCCTTCAGTTTTTAGTGTTGCAGCTGTACATCATACTTTGATATGGATAAACCTATGCTACAAACTCCTGTTTTAGAAATGCTAGAGATTTGAATTTGAAAAATTAAAGGTATTCACTTCCCGATAAAGATTATATTATCTCTTTTCAGTTGAATTTTCATAATTTAAGGAATTAGTTAACTAGAGTTAGAATAGATTTTATTACTCCATCTGTCCCAATTCAAGCTGCAATTTAACTATTCAATTAGTCAAAACTTCTTAACTTTGACCCCAAAATTGAATAGGTGTATAAGTATAAATATTATTGAGTGATACCTTGTTAAATTCGTTATAATATATATTTTCAAAATATCAACTTTTTATAAGTTTTAATTATGCTTAATAAAAGATATTAAGGATCAAACATTTTTTGATTCAGTTAATGAAAGTCAAAGTGTGCAGTTTGAATTTGTACGGAGGAAGTATGTGCTATTTCCTTTCTTTCGGAAGAAGAGTCCGACTGTAATTTGGTTTGGGTTTCAACCGTGTTGTATATGTACGCGGATACAGACTATACAGGGCGGATCTTTTTTGTCGAACAGATTTACAGTTTTTGTTTGATTAATTTAGAGGCAGCCGCAGGTCTTTCTGTTGCAAATTATTTTTCCAACACTTTCCTCCTTTTGGGAATTGATTTTGGATGATCAAAGTTTGCTTGGTAAAGAATCAAGTTCACAGGGTGCTTTGACTTGTTCATAGTTAGTTCTTTTGACTTCCGGCAGCATTATGATTTGAATTATTTGTTTTCGTTATTATTTTGTTAGATTAAGTATGATTCGTTTTTATATTATTTATTTGTTTAGTTTAATTATTATGAGTAGCTAATTTATATATCGGCATGGAATAGTAAACATTAGTTTATGAATCGTGAGGTCTAATTATTTTATAATTGATTCTTATGTGTTTTTGATTGTTTTTGGTTGAATTTATTCTTGATATGTTTTAATCCTGATCAACTTGAATTTTATTGAGATAATGCTATCTAATTCCACCAATACGTAATTGTTGGAAAGGGTTAGTAAGCAGCGAGTTCTTGTGAAAAACAGCTAACTAGTTAAAACTGTAATAGCGAGATGGGGAACAATTACGTGTGCATTAATATTTGCTTTTAGTTTGGTAATTGTTGTATCAAGTTCTTTTCATTCTTAATGCTATCGAGGTGTGTATCTGGTTTAGCCGGAGGCATCTTGGTAAGAGAAATAATTGATTAATTATAATTGGTCAATCGTCGACAAAGTAAGAAAGAATTGGAAGGGTTAAGCGTACCTACTTTCCTATAACTGATAGATACGTAAGGATTAATTCATCATTGCGCCTATGATTGATGTTTAACTAATGTGAGTTATTCCGAGCCGATTACCATCTTCATATATTTTATAGATTTTTATATGTTAGTTTGAATTATTAATTTACATTAGTTAGTTTGTATTATTAGTATTAGAAAAAAATTTGAACATTAGGCGTGGTGGCTACACCAAAACTATTCTATATTAGTAGGTAATTTTATTATATTATTGCTCCGTTTCTCGTGGGATCGACTTTACTTTCTGTTGTGCTAATCTCATCGATAGAGTTTGCAGATTATTTTGGTGAGTGAAACGACGTTCACCAAAATAATTTATAATTAAAATATATGAAAAAAGTTACTCCCTCCATCCCAAGCGAATCTGCAGAGAGAGAAAATCTCTCTGCAAAATTTTCCCTGTTGAAAAGACAAATATGCCCCTGCCTTCTTCACCTATTTTATGCCTTCTCTCCTTGCTTCTCCGCCTCCTATCGTCGCCGCTCACATATCCTCCTCCTCTGCCGCTCACATCTCCTCCTCTTCTGCCGCTCATATCTTTTCCTCCTCCGTCACTCACACTCGCCTCCGCCTCTCTCTGGCAAACTCTCTACGCCTCACCTCCAGATCTATCTTCTCTGCGTCGTCTCCATGTCGTCTCTGCGTCGCCTCCGAGTCTGGTGGGGGTGGGTGATGAGTAGTTGACAGTGGTGAGTCTGGTGGGGGTGAGTGAGGGGAGGCAATGGGGAAATTAGGGTTGAGATGGAGGAGGGAAATCGTCGGCACAATTGGGGTTAAGGCAGAGGAGGGACGACAATGAAGCAAAGATGGGGCGGCGGAGGAACAAAGATGGGACGGCGACAGAGCAAAGATGGAGTGGCGGAGGAACGACAGAGGAACAAATATGAGGTGGCGGAGAAGCAAATATGGGGTGGCGAAGGAAAAATCTAAGGAGCAAATATGGGATTGAGGGGGAATGAGGGAGTGAATTTTCTGATTTTAACTTTTGTAAAATTTTAAGTGTTTTGGGTACTATTGTCTTATAATGAGCTGAATATTTCTTTAAAAGAGAAGTGTGCAGATTTGTCTGGGACACCCATAAAAGGAAAGTGTACAGATTCCCCTGGAACAAATGGAGTATCATTTTATTTATTGTTTAAATATTAATATATTTAGAAAATTATTCATTTTATTGAATAAATTATAAAAAATATTTACTATGATCTGGGTCGATATGGGTCAATTTTGTGACCCGACCAAACCCAAACTATGGGAATTTTACCCGACCCATTTGACCCTAAAATTTTAAGTCGGGAGTGCTGACCCGTCCCGATCCGCAGGTCAAAATGACCAGCCCTAATCTTCACCATTTCTTTTTCTTCTTTTCTCTACCAGCACAGGCGATCCAAATGGAGGGCGATGGCAATGGCAATGGCCATGCGACAGAGACAATGGAAATATGATTTCTACCTTTTCTCTTCAACCACTACACCCATCTTTGTCCCTACTTCCGTCGCCGAGTGAACGAGCATATCGGAGGCAATGGGAATCAGGGGACTTACCGTGGAACATTAGTAGGATTCGAAGGTGTCAGAATTGTAGTTATTTAGGAATTCGTGAGAAATTTGACTAAGTTTGTGGTGAAAGAAATTGGACTAAGTTTCAAGAAGAGGGAAAATTGCAACTCAAATCAGACACGGGAGATGGTGGAACCGTGGAAGAATGGGAAAATGAGTGGCCCCACAACATTCAAGAGGAAAAGAGTTTCAAAAATTCAGAAATTAAGAGTATTCACAATAGTAGTTTCTTAATCTCACTTTTCTTAATAATGAGCACTTCTTATTTAATGAGGACCGTTGTGGAGTTTTAAGAATCACTCCTTAATAAGGAGTTACTCCTTAATTAAGGAGTTGATACATCTTTATTTGTGAAAGATCACTAGTGGAGAAAGAGCCTATTAAAGGCAGTTTTATGGGACCATATTCAAGTGTCTTCTCTAGTAGTGACTATGATCGAATCGATCAAAGGAGGTTTCGAAAGACGCCTTCTATCGGGTCCGAAATAAGTTCCGAATTTGGAATCTATTTTTGAGGTCCCAAAAAAACTGCCGAAACCAATCAGTTTTCGGCAAGAAACCAAAGACAACAGATATGAAAACGACAATATTGGACCAAATTAACAACCACCAACCTAGATCTATAAATAGATAAAACAAAAGAAAAATAAACAAGAAATTTAACGGAGAAGAGGGAGCACCAGCGCGGTGAAGCAGATGGAGCTCCGGCGCAGTGGAGAGGAGGGCAGATCAGCGCGGTGGAGGTAAGGGTTGACCGACGCGGTGGAGGGCAAGCCGGAGGGCGATGGCGAAGTCAACATCTAGATCTGGACAACCGGTGGCGTCTTTGCAAGGGCGGAGGGGAAGTTTCTTTCCGGGGAAGCTTCATGACCCAGGGGAACGTCTCGGCGGGGGGCTTCGCGCTGTTGGAGAGCTGCAGTGAGGAAGGCTTCTCATCATAGGGGGCTTCGCAGCTGATAACGTCTCGGTGGAGGGGCTCAAGTGGAGGGGACGACTGAGAGGGAGAGAGGCTGGTGGCGGCCGGAGTGAAGTAGAAAGTCGATCGGGACTTGGGTCTTGGGTCTGGAGAGGAGAGGAGAGCAAAAAAAATGAGGCGAGGGACCTGGGTCTGGGAGAAGAGAGCAAAAACTGAATGAGCAAAACATGACTAGGCCATGGAATAATTTAGGTTTTATTCATATAGTGACCTATATAGACATCTCATTAAAGGCGATTTTACAATAGAACCATCTTTAATTGATGTCCATCAAAGGTGGTTCTTCAAGAACCGTCTTTGATCAATTTTGAACTGCCTTTAATCGTATCCAAAAGCACTTCCGGCGTTGAAACTTCATTCGAACTTCAATCAAAGGCGGTTCCTCAGAAACCGCCTTTGATTGCTGCCTTTAATCAAGGTTTTTTCACTACCAACCAATCAATAATGAACTCTTGACATGGTTTGTTTTATGTTTTTAATTTGATTGGATTATAATCAAAAGTTTAATTTTGATTATGTATATTTTTTCATAAATGAGATAATTTGTTTTTTAAAATTTGAATATTTTCTAATTTTATTTATGTATTTAAATTATTTTATATCACATAATCTATTATATTGGAATGTATAAGATCAAAGTCTAACTATGCAAGTCAGGGAAGAATTAATTCAAGAACTTCAAACTTCAATCCATCAACGTTTGGAGATTCGAGATCGGGACATCATCATCAACTTAGGGCGGAAATCGTTGAATATATTTCCAAAAGTTTTGGAAATAAGGATCATACGTTAATTTTTTATAGAAAATATTATGATCAATATTTGATAATTTTAAATCATATAAATTTATATAAAACATTATTCTGGGTGAAAGAATAAACATGTTTGTGTTATATTTATATAGTCACTACAATATAATTTTTAATTTGCATGATATTGAT
>JAULKM010027242.1:0-13853 GCA_032355605.1 Rubia tinctorum | reverse complement strand
GATTCATTCAAGAATTCATCCAATATTTGGATTGATTTACTTAGATGAATATGGTCATCATTTATATTTAAATTAGGCATTGTAGTTAGATATGGTTTTAGTTTCTTGAAGCTGCCACAAGTCATTCCAGATTCTATTTGTATTGGTCGAATTATACCCTATAAATAGGTGAGGCTATCCACGATTTTATACAACATTATTATTAAACAAAAATTTAGATTTTTGAGTTTATTGCTTGCGAGCAATATTTTTCATTGTTGCTTAATCCAGCAGGTTAGTTAAGTATCAATATCTTTGTGAACTAAACCTGCGGGCTAGTTAGGGAACAAAGAACCCTTTATTTGTGAGCTAATCATGCGGACTAGTTAGCGAATAAATTCCTAGATTGAAAGCCAATCTCGAGGGCTAGTTGGTGATCAATTCGAGTTGAGAGTAATCCTGAGGGCTAGTTATTCATCAATTCGTGCGATCAAGTGAGGGTTTGTGAAATTCCCTCATTCGGTCAAAAATCTAAATTTCACAATCTAGAGTCTTTTCGCAAGGAGATTCATATTAGTTGGTATTAGAGCAAAACAAATGTTTCAGTTGTGTTTTGTCGTGGCTTGAATGATAAGCTTTCCTAGCTTTCATCTACCCAAATGGTGAAAGATCCTTTACCACCTTTATACACTATTGTTGTTGATGCTGAGGCTTTAGAGTTTTCACTAAAAGCTCGCCTGTCTACTTCCAGACCACTGTTCTATTTTTTCTCCTTCTCAATAGGGGTCCGGACAGGCTAACCACAACAGAGGTGGCCATGGTTTTGGGCGAGGGAGGGGCGGCCAAGGCCGCGACTGTGGAAGAAGTGGTGGTCGCAACTCGTCGTCGATGCTCTTCTGCAGGGTGATTGGCTCACTTATGTCTGCTAGTGATGTTATCGCCCCGGTCATTTGGATGAATTTTGTTACAAACTGTCATATGTTGCTCGCGAAGATGTTGCAAGTTCCGCGGACACAGTTCAACCACATTATTATCAATAACTAAATGCCACTCCTTATTGGTACATGGACTCTGGTGCTACCAATCACGTGACTGCTCAGTTTCCAATCTGAATAGCGTCGCTCCTTATAACAGTAATTGTCGTGTTTATTTTGGCAATGGTTCTTCTTTGCATATTTTCCATGTTGGCAATTCCCAGATTTTTTATTCTCTCACTTTAACTGATGTCTTGGTTGTTCCAAATATCACCAAGAATTTATTGTCTATTGCAAGTTAACAAGGGATCTAAAGATGATGTTTGTTTTTATGACACTTCTTTCACTATTCAGAACAAGGTTACCAAGAAGCTCGTGGAACTGAGTTTGTGAATCATTGCATGCGAACTCACTTTGCGTCTAAGGTCATTCACCATCAGCTTTCATGTCCTTACAATCCAGAGCAAAATGGTCGTGCAGAGAGGAATCATCGTCATATTACAGAGATTGGTTTATTGATGCTCTACCATTATGGCATTCATCACTTATTTTGGTATGATACTTTTTCCACAACAGTTTATATCACTAATAGACTGCCTACTCTGGTTTCATCTTGTCAGTCTTCCTTCTCCATTATTTTTGGTTCTACGCCGGACTACTCCAATTTTCATCCACTTGGTTACCAAAATTTCCCTTACTTGAGGCCAAATGATGTGCATAAACAGGCCCCTTGGAGTATGTATTGTATATTTTTGGGTTACGGTTCACAGTGCAAGGTTATAGATGTTTTGATCCATTTACGAGAAGAAGTACATCACTCGTCATGCTCGATTTGATGAGTCATTTTTTCCAGCTACACGTACTGGTATTGTTACAAATTCTTCATCACTAGATGTTTCAGTATTTTTAGAGCTTTCATCAGTTCCATCAGAGGTATTTGAGCCATCTTCTTTCTCCGGAATCACCCATTATTCTGGAGGATTTAAATTTTCAGTTTTCACCAGAAGTTCAGGGTTCTTCAGAAAAGTGTATTTGTATTTGTTTGCCACAAGGTGACCTGCAGCATGATCGATAGCAACCATCACCGATAGCACATTCATTGCAAAGATACCGCCGATCCATGTGCCAGCCACACCAGCCGTGCGTCGTTCGCATGCGCCACCAACCTTGACAGCCCCAGCATCACCGACAGTTCCTATGACTTCAACTTCTCCACCGTCGACGCCATCGCAGTCTGCCTCGGGTGATGCACTCGATTCCTTAGGTTTTGCATTTGTCTCGAGATCCAAGCCATCTCTGTATGTGGGTCTCTCCTCCAGACATCCAATGGTTGCACGTTCCAGCACTGGTTCATTACAGTTCAAATATTTTTTCTGATTATGATATTGCTGGTTTACTGAGTTCATTATTCGCGAAGACCGATCCTCGTAGTCTTCACTCTGCTGTCAAGGACCCTGAATGGGTTGCTGCTGTGGATTCCGAGATGGTTGCACCTCGTGCGCAACAGAAGTGGGAATTGGTTCCGCGTCTACCACATGTCAATGTTGTTGGGTCAAAATGGGTGTACTATTTAAATACAAGTCTGGTGGTTCTCTTGATCCGCATAAAGCCAGGTTAGTTGCTAAGATTTTTCACAATTACCTGGTTTAGATTATGATCATACATTTAGTTCGTTGGTGAAGTCTTCTGATGTTTGTACTGTTTTATCTCTTGTTGTCACCAGAAATTAGCCTTTATGACAGCTTGATGTTAAAAATGCATTTTAAATGGTATTCTTGACTCCCCGATTTACAAAGAGAAGCCTGGTGGTTACAAAGACCCCATGAACCCTGATCATGTTTGTTGTTTACGCAGGGCCATTTATGGTTTGAAACAAGCTCCTCGTGCTTGGTTTCAACGTTTTAGTACATTTTTTGCTGCCTAGGTTTTGTGTACAGCTCTGTCGATACCTCTGTGTTTGTGTTCTCACAGGATGCCTCTTTACTTTATTTTATGGTTTTATATTGATGACATTATTCTAACTTGGAATGATTGTCATCTCATTCAGAAGTTTATTGGTCGGGTTAATCATGAATTCAAGATTACATATCTTGGCACTCTACAGTATTTTTCGGGTTTGGAGGTTGTTCGTACTTTCGATGACTTATTCCTTGATTAGGACAGATATGCCAAGAACATTTTGTTACGCGATGGAATGCAGGATTCGGTGCCTGTTGCTATCCCTTTTGTAGCATTTTTGCAGTTATCAAGTTCTTTCGGTAAGCTATTCGAATATCTCACACTTTATCATTCTTTGGTTGGTGCACTGCAGTATTTGTCCATCACTCATTATGACTTGTCTTATGCTATGAATATGGTCAGTCAGTATATGGAGACTCCTGCTGATGACCATTATCAGGCTGTTACTCGAATTCTGCGCTATGTACGTGGAACTCTCCACTATGGACTTCAGTTTCGCGTGAATTCATATGCTTTATCAATTTTGGGGTATTATGATGCTGGTTGGGCTCGTTGTATTAAGACTCGTAGATCTACTTATTGTTATGCCATTTTTGTTGGTGGCAACCTGGTTTCATAGAGAGCTAAGAAGCAACCTACTGTCTCTCGTTCTAGTTTAGAATCGGAATACCAAGCTTTGGCCAATACTGCTGCGGAACTAGCCCGGTTGATAAATTTACTTTGGGATTTGCAGGTTTCTACACATGTGCCACCTGTTTTGTATTGTGATAATAATAGTGCTCTCTTCCTTGTTCAGAATCCGGTTTTGCATGAGAGAGTCAAGCACATTGATTCGATTATCATTTTGTGAGTGAATCGTGTCTTCCGGCAAGCTCAAGGTTGCTCATGTTTCTACAGACCAACAACTTCCTAACATCTTTACAAAGGGTCAACCTCGTCCTTAGTTTGATTTCTCACGGTCCAAGCTTTACGTTGTGACAAGTCTCACGTTTCGTTTGAGGGGGGTAATAGAATATTAAATAATTTAGAATCAGGTTAAGAAAGGAATACCCTTTCTGACTGGTTTTGTATATATCATTTTTCATATCTGATTCTTCCTTGTATATCCTTTCACTAGTGTAAGAAGGGGCCATTAAAGGAAGTTATATCAGACCATTAAAGGCACTTTTATTGTGCCTTCTCTGGTCCCGCCTTCCATTGTCCATCAAAAGAATGTGGTTTCAAGAACTGCCTTTAAAAACGCCAATGAAGTCTGTTAAAAACCGCCTTCAAAAAGTTAATAAAACTCCCTTTAATTATCAGAAACAGTTTCCAAACTCGGAAACTCTTTCTTACCTTCCAAAAAAATAGCTGCTGAAAACTAATTGGTTTCCGACAGCTTAAAACCAGATCTGGAAACCTTAATGAAAAAAAGTTCTAATTGATTACAACAATCAATACAATAAACACAACGACAACATCAATAAACACAACAACAATTTAAATTGGAACTTAACAGCAACTCTAGTGGCGACCTCGATCTGCGGTGGCGGCGTCGATCTGCATTATGAAAATTTGTTAATTAAAAGAATAACAACAAAAGTGCATCTTGAGACAAAACACAAGGAAAAATCAATACAACCCAGAAACACAAGGCAACAGAATCTGACCCGGAAAATCCAACACAAATAATCCGACCCAGAAGCAAACCACATCCTAGAAAATCAAATATCATAAAGAGATAGAATTACCCTAGACGAATGGAAGCTAACAGTGATGAAGAGCGAAGGGTTGGCGGGGCTAACGATGGGGGGTGGCGTGGCTAACCAGCGGATGGGTGGCAGGGCTAACGGCGGCAATGAGCGGAGGGGTGGCGGGGCTAATAGCGGTGATGATAACCCTCGACGAGCAGAGGGGTAGCGTGGGCGGTGGAGCTTAGGGGTGGTGGGAGAGGTGAGGCCGCATTTGGGTGGCGTGAGAGGTGGGGCCGGTTTAGGGGTGTTGGAGGGTGGCGTGCGTGAGGCGGGGGCTAAGCGGCGAAGGGAGGGTGAGGCGGCAGAGGAAAAATTGTGGGGTGGTGAGAGAAAATTACCAAGGGAATTGGGTTTTTAATGGGAATAAATGAAAATGGGGGGATAAAGTAAGGTGGGCTCATGGGTTTGGGCCAACTTAAAATGATTAAGTATGGCTTTTAGCCGATTAAAGGCAGTTTTACCTTTAGAACCGCCTTTAAAATGAAAAAGAGGCCTAGAAAAACATTTTGAACTTGAAAATGGTTCCGGACCTATTTTAAAGGCGGTTCTAAAGGAAGAACCGCCTTTAAAATGATCCGAGAGGAATTTTCATACTCGAAAATTGTTCCGGGCCTATTTTAAAGGCGGATCTAAAGGGCATTTTAAATGATCTGAGAGGGTTTCCGAACTCGAAAATGGTTCGGACTCCAATTAAATGTGGTTCTAATGGAACCGCCTTGTAATGCCGCATTTAGTAGAATTCTCTCTACTAATGTTTGTACTCACTATATATATATATATATATGAATACACACAACCACAATTATTTGTGGGTTTTACATTCTATCAACTTTCAACAAAAAGTAAGGGTTTTAAGCGTGTATTTTGTCCCTTTCTTTTTTATTTTTTTCTTTCTATCGGTGCATATTTCATTTTTGCTAAATTCCTTCGTTTTCATCCACTCATTCTATTTTTTATTTTCTAAATTTAATTTTAGTCACTTATTTCATTCTCGTAAATTCTACATCTAAAATTATGGTGTCATACATAGAAAAACAGAAGAAGTATATATTTCTTCCATTTCTTAAGTGGATTGCTATATCACGCCCTGTACTTTACTGTATACGCCTTGTATTTATACTTTTTGAATACACAATGTATGAAAGAATAAAATTAAAATAAAATATATCTAAAAAATTATTTTAAATTTAAGTTTTAAAAATGTGATTTATTAGTGGTGGTAGGGTCGTGGGCCGGCTGTTGAAGGTAGTGGCCCGGCATATTCCAGCGACCGTCCGACCAATTTCCAGTCGAACTCCGATCAATTTCCGTCGGCGGTCCGTCCCAGTTCCGGTCAAGCTCCGGCCGAGCTCCGGTGGTCTGTGGTTTTCATCGCATGGTTTTCACCCAAAATTTTGTTCTTGCGGCTCTCATTTGGTTTTTGTTCTTGTGGCTCTCATCGCATGGCTCTCATCACATGGCTCTCATCACATGACTCTCATCATATGGCTCTCATCACATGGTTTTCACCCGAAATGTTGTTCTTGTGGCTCTCATCGCATAGCTCTCATCACATGACTCTCATCGCATGGTTCTCACCCAAAATGTTGTTCCTGTGGCTCTCATCGCATGACTTTCATCACATGACTCTTATCCCATGGTTCTCACAGGAAAATTTTCTCTTGTGACTCTCATCGCATGGCTCTCATCACATGGCTCTCATCGCATGGTTCTTATCACATGACTCTCATCGCATGGTTCTCACCCAAAATTATGTTCTTGTGGCTCTCATCACATGGTTCTCATCGCATGGTTCTCATTTGATTTTTGTTCTTGTGGCTCTCACCGCATGCCTCTCATCGCATGGTTCTCACCCAAATGGCCGAACCGCCGGAGGAAAATTGGCAGGAACTTGGCCAGACTGCCGCTGGAAAATTGGCCGGACCACCATCGGAAAGTGGTCGGCCGCCACCTTCCGCCGCCGGACCACCGCAGGCGGCCTCCACCCTACCACCACTAATAAATCATATTTTTAAATTTAATATTATTATTTAAATTTATTTAATTTCAATTTAATTTTTAATACATTTTGTATTTATAAGGTAAAATTACAGGGCGTATATAGTAAAAATACATAGCATGAAATAGCAACCCCTTTCTTATTTATACTCATATTAGTATATTTCTATCATATAATAGTCTGAATTTTTAAATATAATAATAAATAATTATAATTTAGAAAATATAAATTCGTATAATATTATAATAAATCAAGCTAGTTAGTATTACATTTTTGGGAATCAATAATCACATATCGATCAATAACACTGGTGCGGTCATAACGACTAGCGGATGAACCTCGGGGATAAAGCTACTATTTATAATAGAATGCAGGTTGCGAAATCATTGAAGAAAATAAATTTTCAAGTAAAAGGAGCTAAGAAGAACTGGGGTCAAGTTTGGCTCGGGGATTAAGCTATGTAGTAGAATCCAGGTTGCGAAATCGCAAATATTGGAGATATTAAAATTTCAAGTAAATACCTATGTTTTGGCTCGAGAACTAAGCTATGTATACTAGAATGCAGGTTGCGGAATCACAAATTGGAGATATATAATTTTCAAGTGAATGGGTATAAGAAGAATTGGCATCTAAGTTTTGGCTCCAAGATTAAGCTACGAATACTAAAAATGCAGGTTGCATGCTGGATCACAAATGCAGGAGGAATTAAATTTTCAAGTAAATAAATGCTGGTAAAAATAAGTGAATCGCTATATCACGCTCTGTATTTTATTTTAATCACGCACTGTATTTTGTACTAATGAAATACTTCATGTATTTTGAATATATTTAAATAAATAATGAGATTGAATAGTTATTAATAAGTAATTGTAATTAATATTAATTAATCAATATTTAAAATAAATTTACAATTTAAGTGTAACCTAAATCACCCTGCCGGAAAAGGCTTATACCGTCCGCCTCCGGGCGGTGGTCGGCGGCGGTGGTGGTGTTCGCTGGAGGTTGATTTTCGCTCGAGGTGGTGTTCTCTTTTCCGGCGTCTTCTTCGGCCCGTCGCCGTCAGATCGGGCCCCTCTATTCTCCCGGGTCTTCTTTCCTTCTTCGGCCCCGTTCTCCTTTGCTTCCGCGGCCCCGTTCTCCTTTCCTTCTCCGGCCACCGTTGTCTTTTATTTCTCCAGCTCGGCTCTACTTTTCCTTCTCCCGGGCCGGCTCTCCTTTCCCGGTTCTCGTTTTCCCCTTTCCTCCCCTCTCCTTCCCCTTCCCCGGTTCTCCTCTCCTACCCCGGTTCTCCTTCCCCTTTCCCGGTTCTCCTTACCTTTCCCCAGTTCGCCTTACCTTTCCCCGATTCTCCTCTCCTTCCCTGGTTCTCCTCATTTCCTTCACCGGTTCTCTTCCTTTCCTTCTCCGATTTTCCTTTTTCTTCCGGTTCTCCTTCTCCTTCTCCTTCTCTTCGGTTCTCCTTTCATTCCCATATTTCTTCTCCTTTTTCTCCCATTTTCGGTTCTCCTTTCCCTTGCCTAGCCCGGTTCTCCTTTCCAATTTCCTTGTCCAGTTCGGTTCTCATTTCCCCAACTCTCATCACCCCATTTAATCTGAAAATGGTAACAAATTTCTCTATAAAATAGGTTGTAAAAATGCTTGGTTTTTAAAAAATGTCATACTTTTTACTCTAAATTTGGGTGGTCAAAACCCCATGTCTTCCGAGGTTTTTTTTTTAATTGAATTGTTGTTTTGTGTAATAAGTAATTGTTAAAGTTATGACTTGTTAGTTCTTTACATAGAAGCTTATATTTTATTATTATTAATAGATGTGATATTTTATTATAATTTCAAATGTAGTTATTTAAAATTTCATTGTCTATGCATGGCTCCTTATATTTAATTTAATATTGTTCTATATTTCATCACTAAAAGTAAATAATATGTTCATGTTATGTAAAATAATAAGTTTTTTTTATCTTAGTTAAATTAGTAATATACAAAACGAGATCATAAAATATGTAGGTGTTTCTTGTCATTTATAAGAATGATTTGCACACAACATATATTGTGTATTTAATTCGATTATAAAATTTGTCATTACTAGTGAAAATTATGTTAATTTTACAATATTTTAGTTCATACGTTATTTATATATTTATAAATAATAGAAAGGTTCTACTAACCTAGCTTAGGGTAGTTGTAAAAAAATTGTGTAATTGTTGGTAGGCTAATATAACATATAACATATGGTTCTACTAATGATGATATAACAAAATTTAGTGTGGTTATACTAATTTTCAGAAAACGAATGTACAAATAAAATAATATTTGTTAATTTAAGTAATAAAAATGTGCAGGTGTCTTTTATTATTTATTAGAATGATGTATAGACCATTGGTTAATGACATGGTTGTAGAATAATATGGTTATTGATTTCATTACTAGTAGTGAGAATTATGTTAATTTAAATATGTAGAGGTGACTTTTATGCAGTTTTAGAGAAAAGTAAGTTTTATTTTTGATTAGTTGTTAGGATGACGTGGGACATTATTCCGTTTGTCATTATATTTTTGTGAAAATAATTATTTGATATATAATGTTATTTAATGATGGAGATGACTCACATGAAGCGGTTCCAGGTGAGAATGGTTACTCAACATTCGCGACAGCAAATGTGTTTCCGAGTTATATCGAAGCTTATTTGTACCTGCAATAGAGAGTCCTTCGTGTTGGATTTGAACTTGTCATATGGTCGTACAAAAAAAGAATGGGCTCATAAGGATATATTGTATTTCCAATCGGGGTCGGAATGATAAGGTCGTCGATATGAGCGATTCGGATATCGTCCGAAGAAGTAACACGTCGACAAGAAGTTATTATTTCCCTGTCAGGAGTGTTATGCGAGAGCGTAAAATGGATGAGGTTTGGAACATTCAACAATGCAAGGATTCTCATCTAGGGACACACAACCACCAGTTTTCAGTATACTCTGAGGGGAATAAATATAGTAGCAGGCTCCGTGCTGATGCGAAACAAATGATAAGAGATTTTACAAATGTCGAGACAGCTCTTAGGCATATCAATGTGAGCCTCGGTCATGCATTTCTGAGCCTGAATCATGTTCGAGCATGGACGAATAGATATCTTCATTTTGGGAACACAACTACATGTCATGTTGAAAGCGCACACTCGTTATTGAAATGGTGGTTGCAAACATCCACCGGTTCCCCGGATACAATATGGATGCGTGTCGACCTGATGATAGCTGACCAAATTACTATGATTAAGAACAGTTTGGAAAGATCAAGAATGTGCATCGGTAGATTGCACCGTACAGTCATTTTCCACAACTTGTTCAACAATAAGTCTAAATATTTCCTGGATAAATTGTAGGCTGAGGTTACAAGGTGGCAACACTTGGAGCACAGGTTTATGCATATTGTGGTTGTGTACTACATTAGACAGGCGGAATACCATGTGCTTGTGTCATGCAGACGACAATTGAACAAGGAATCCCCTGTATTTGGACGACATTCATCATCTGTTTAAGACACTGGTACTGGGTGACGACTCGCATAGCACGAAAAATATTTCCAGGGACCAAGCATTGTTCAACAGTCAGTTGAAGGAGCTGGCCTATAGTGGCATATCTGTTATCCGTTGAGTTTTTAGCTACATAGAGGAGCACCTGCATACAGAGAACTACGACATTGAAGAGCTAGATAAAGTTAAGAGGACACGTGGTAGACCAAGCGAGTAGGTTCCCCCACTTAAGATCTACAAGGTGGTCACTGAGCTACCATGAGCACGTAAACAGGCGGTACGGGCCATCTCTTAGTCGGTATAGTTCGAGATCACCCGGTTGCGGTACATCAGGGTGACGAAGTCGACACGGTAAGTCTACCAATTATTCTCAAGTCATTTCATTTTAATTTCATAGTAATATCACTCCGGAAGATTTAAAATGTTTGGTCCTGATCAGAATGTTTCTCCTGCAACAACATTCCCCTATCTTGAAAGTGTCCCCCACATTATCAGGTGTTACATCGAGGGCTGGAACGATGTGGAGAGTGATGGAAATTGTGGCTTCAGATGCGTCGCTGATGCCTTCCATGTAGATGTTGAGGGTGACTGGTCTGGAGCGCGTCAGGCGGTATTTAATGAGATATCGACTCATTGGCCAGATTATGTTCCCATATACGGTTCAAAGGATGACTTCCTATTGGTTAGGACCAGTATATGGCACTCCAAAGGTCCATGTGGGCGTGAACATTAGTTCATAGTAATTGGGGATATGTTTCCTGTAGCCACCTACTACAACACGATTGTAGTTTTATACTACATCACTGAGACTGGGTCTACAAAATTTTGTTGTACATTCTGCCATTGAAAGCGGGTGGTAGCGAGGAAGGAACAAGGAGGGAGCTTCACATCGTATATGTACGCAGTGCGAACCATTTCATAAGGATACTTGTCAGGGGAAACAACCTCATGCCCCCGGTGTCTTACCAGTTGATAGTTTACAGAAAGTCTAATGTTGTTGGGTGAGAGTTACCCTATTGGAAGAGGTGGCGATGCACTCTGTCTCGGATGGAACATGGGAAAGTACTCGTAGATCCATGTTTGCAATAGCGTGCAACATCCGCATAGCCCGCGGGTCTTGAATCTGGAGGCAATTCCTAACTGTAAATACAAATAGGCCAGGGTCGCCGAACCCCAGGACAATTGCAAATCAGCTACAGGGAGCAGGTTGGCCCTAACTTTAGTTCCGGACTTATCAACAAAGAGATTGGAGGAAAAGAGGGTCAACATGTAGCACGTGAATTGGAAGTCATCCCTCTGATCTTCCGCTACACACTTGTCCATCAATGCTTAGCCATGAAAATTACCCCTGTTCCAGTCTTCCCGCAGGAAGGACTCCACGTCTTTCCCAAACAGTTCAACGCTCCCTTCCTGAATGGTCTCCACCAACATCGTACTAGCAACAGAGCCACCCTCAATAGGAATTCCAAGAATCATCTCAACATTGTGCAATAGGACTGTCATCTCCCCGAAAGGCATGTGGAATGAGTTCGTATCGGCTGCCACCTCTCGACAAAAGCATATATCAATGCCATGTTAACATACTTGAACATAATCGAGGGAAGGTGCAAAAACCAGGTCGCACGTATCCTGGCCTGAACAACATCGTTGCAATCTGGGAGTGTAGTGACTAGCTGCTTACAAAGAGTTGCACGACTGCGGCATTTCAGTAAACCCCGCTCTATACCATTCCAAACATCAACTGTGATATGGCCTCCAAAGCTAGGTATGACAAGGTCATCTTGCAAGCCACTACCCATCGGCCCCCGCACAAGCCAGGTTTCATCTTGTTCTGAACACCCCTATCAGTGCCAGCCTCACGAACATTGCACAATCCAGCTGAAAACTGGGCAAATCGACCAGCTCTACTCCTGTACGTATATCTACCTCCTCCATGAACAGGTTCTGGAATTTTCACCTTCACCTGCAAAGTCGTCTCAGTTGGGCCACTGGAGGAACATTGGATGTACCTTGCCCGCCCTCGACGTGTGGTTGTGGCTCTACACCACAACCCTCATGTGGGCTAGATACGAGTACTTCATCCTCAGTTTGAAACAATGATTTCCAGTTTCCTTCCTCACGGAATGAATACACTCCACCATCAGTGAGAGTGTTGAGATCCGGACCATCCCAGGTTGCCATCTGATTAAAATTATTACCGGGCCAAAGAGAAGTTGACTCAACAGGTAACTCGTGATCTTGTACAATTTACGGCAACTGTTCCTGGACATACGCACTACTTCTTGCATGTATGGCGGACGCACTAATCCCCATTTCACGTATACATCGACCTTCATCAAGGGGTCTGCTGTCAGTGCTCATATGTAATATATGAAATAAAATTATTATCTTAATAATTACTTAATTATAGGAGAAATATATAACACATATAGAAATAAAATGTTATATGTTATAAATAATAAATAATAAATAATAAATTACATATTCAGTTAAGTATAATGAAATGGTATAACATAAAGAACAAATTCCTAACAAAACATTTAATATTTTCTATACAAAGAATCATTTATTTTTGTTATAACAAAATAAATAATAATTAAATGGGGCTATCATCAAATTTTACTCAAAAAATATTTTATTCAGATGTTATTTTCAGAATATTATTTTAAATTTGAACTTTATTTTTATAATATTATGTTTGCTTATAGATTCTTACAATATTTTATATTTCAATAATATTTTTATTTTTCAATTTAATCCAAACAATATTTTCAAATTATTATATTTAATTAAAAAATATTTTCATATTTTAATCTTTAGTTTTAAATTATTTCCCAGATTAATTTTAAATTTTATATTTCAGCTTACAAACCATAGAAATATAACACTCATGTGATTTTCATCTTATATGTTATAAATAATAGGTTATATATTTAGTTATGTATAATGTAATGGTGTAACATGAAAAATACTTGTGTAATTTACATATAAATATAACAAGCATGCAATTTTCATCTTATATGTTACAAATAATAAATTACACATTTAGTTATGTATAATGAAATGGTATTACATAAAGAACAAATTCCAAACAAAAAATTCAATATTTTATATTCAAAGAATTATTTATTTGTATTATTTACAAAGTAAATAATAATTAAATGAGACTATCATCAAATTTTCCTCTAAAATTATTTTATTCAAATGTTATTTTCAGAATATTAAGTTTGAACTTGACTTTTATAATATTATGTTTGCTTATACATTCTTATTATATTTTATATTTCAATATTATTTTAATTTTTCAATTTAATATAAGCACTATTTTCAAATCATTCTATTTAATTAAAAAATTATTTCCAGATTTTAATCTTTAGTCACAAAATTTATTTACCATATTAATCTATTTCCCAAAAAAAATTCCAAGATTTTAATTAAAATTTTGTTTTCCAGATTAATGTTTAGTCACAAAAACCAAGAAACCCTGTTTTCCAAAACCTACCCCCCTGCCCTTCAACTTAACCCAGGTCGGCCGCCGTCCTCAGGCCTATCATCCATCCCAGGCCGACCGCCGTCCTCAGTCCCCCCCCGGTTAGCTTCCCTCCAACCATTTCAGTCATCTCCCCTCCACCCTCTCTCCTCTCCCCGCCCTCGTCAGCTCCCCCCCCCCCCCCACCATTTTAG
>JAULKM010027241.1:0-30038 GCA_032355605.1 Rubia tinctorum | reverse complement strand
AAGGATATGTACAAAACCAATCAGAAAGGGTATTCCTTTCTTAACCTGATTCTAATTTATCTAATATTCTATTATGGAGAAAGGGAGAAATGTGAAGAGGATGGGGAGATTTTCAGTCAGAAATGAAGAAAATGGGAGAGAGGTGGAGAAATGAATGGTGAGAAAGAGAGGATAAGATGGAGCCACTTTGAAAGTGATTAATGGTACGAAGGTGTAAAGCTGATCATGTGGGATATTACCCAAACCAAGACATGCGTCCTCTTCCACATCTCCCACAAAAAACCCTAACCCATTAAAAGCCCATTTTAAAACCTTTTTAATTGGGTTGTAAGGGCAATACGGGAATTTTACCTTAAGTCAACTGATCAATTTTTAGAAAATTTTAGAGCTTGCAATTTAAGATGGGAGGTACCAAAGAGGAAAGTGTGCAATTTGATTTGAGACGGAGGGAGTAATAATTTTGGTGACTCATGTCACCAAAGTGATGTAGAGCCAACCACATGCAAAGCTAATAAGCCAAGGTCGACATATGCACTATAAATACCGGGGGTAGTATTGGTTCGTCTGAATCAAAATCCCTCTCTCACTTAAAATAAAATTGCAGTTAATTTTAGGTGCTCTAAATAATTCATATTAGAGTTACGACAGTATAACCAGGCTTGCATTCCATTAAGGTGAGTATTTTCATCGCCCTATCATGAATTGAATTAAAATTTATGATTGCATGCTGTTTTATGCTTGTTATTTGAAAATTTTATATAATGCATGAAATGTTTATAAATATTATGCTCGTTTCATGTTTATTGTTTTGCTTCACATTAATTATGTCGTGTACTTTATCATACTGTGCTTGTTTATTATGATACTATGTGAAATTAATTACTGATTATATGTGGATGACCGACTTGTACTTTATCTTTCCATTTCAAGTTTGACGACATGCTGTTGTGTTTATCGGGGACCCCGACGCAATTGGAGTTTGGTCTAGATCGGCGGGGAACGGTATTGACCTGACTGTACAACTAGATCGGATACTCGTGGCGTTTATGATATGCTAGCATAATCAACTGGTACTGATACGAGCTCATAACTGAATATATTGGCGTGGTTGATGAATATGGTTTTCTAGATTCATGATAGCATTCGGGCACTACTGAAGTGTTTATGTCCTGATGTCAGTCAAGACAGCCATTTAGGAACTTGACTTCATCTTGGCATAACCCACTTGTATCCTTTTACTATGTGCTAGAATATATATGACTATTTGCTTTATGTGATCACTAAATTTAACTTGGTAATTATTGGCAATGGAACCTCACTAAGTAAGGAGCTTATCCTAGTTTAAACAACCCTAACAGGTGTAGCGGAACAGTTATAGTGAAGTACGGTGATGCCTTTACTTATTTTGGGGAATGATCATAACGAACCTTAGAATCTTTTGGTTTAGCATGTATTATAGTTATGTAAAATATTAATGCAAAACTGGTCCTTACCGGATATTTTAGAACTTTTGCCTGTATAAGTTCAAACTCTTGTTTAATACTTGTATTAAAACTTTCACTGTAATAGTAAGTCAGATTTTGGAGTTTCTAAATTTCTTCCGCATAACTGTATTTGCTCGTTACTGCATTTAAGTAATCCGACCAGCTGGATTATGGTAACGCGTTCAGGTCTGACTCGATACTTGCGTTGAGCAAGTTGGTCATGGATCTGGGGTGTTACAGTCACCCAAATATGTGATTTGTGCGTAAGTTATGGATAATACATTGTAATTTTTCACTTATGCACTCTATTTATTGGGTGGTAAAATCTTGGAAAATGCCAACTTTTCATATATATATATATATATATACACACACTCCATCCATCCTACTTCATTTTGTTTATTTATTTTTCACGATTTTCAATGAGCATGTTTGATCGTAAATATCTTTAGTTACCTATAATAATGTAGCATAAAAATTGATATTTATAAAATAGATGTTAAGACTAATATAACAATATCTCACATGATATTTTTATTATATGTGGATTAATTTATATTCACAGTCAAAGTTTACAAAATTTGACTCCCAAAAAGCAATTAAGCAAAATGAAGTGGGATGGAGGGAGTATATGGAAAGATGGGAGTTGAATTAGAATTATATAAAGGTCAAAGATTTTAGTTGCAATATTAAAAATTTATTACGCAATGGGCAGTAGTTATAAGTTTATGGCTCCAATAATGCAACCTAAATTTTTTATCTTAATTTCTTCTAATTTGCAGTTTAAACCTTGGTCTTTCCATAACTTATGGAAAGACCGTCTTTCAAGGGATAGACTTTTTATTAAAATACAAATTAAATTTAATATTAAAAAATATTAGATTTTTATATTAGATTTTTAGAGATATTATTTTATGCGTCCGTCTCTTGAAAGAATGTCTTTTCATAAGTTATGTAAATACTAGAGATTCAGGTGCAATTTTACCATAAAAAGATGAAAAATTCATAGGTTAAAGCAATTAAAAATTGGGTCAAATTCGGAATATTAGCTATTTGGGTAGACTCACACGCCTATTTGAATTTTGGTTAAATCATTACAAATTTAGATTAAAACATATTATATATATGAGTTTTATTCTAAATATATAATCAAAACTCAAAATTTTCACTTGTAATTACTGCAGAGTATAACTCATGCGTCTCTAATAGTCATATTCTTTGATACATATATAGTAAAATATTGTTTGATTCGTTATAACATAAATATTTAGTAATAACATTATTAGAACCTTGGAAATCTGAAACAGCATATATCAAAATCTAACCATTCTCAGAAAAATAACCTCGCCATAAAGAGAAGAAGAAAGACTATATTTTTTCTTACTGATCAACATTCTAAACTGACAACGATAGAGGCAGTCTAATCGTGTTGTGTGGATACATATAGAGGAATCATATATGGTATTCTCCGATCCTTAATGGATTTAATCTGATGGTAAAACACGCTTCAAAGGTAATCTAAACTCTTAAATGAATCGAATTAAATACATGCTTGAAATCCACAATTAGATAATTAATTTTCTTCTAAATTAGATTTGGGTCTTGTTCAGTTAGGCTTATTTGGTGAACTTAGTTTATTGGCATTGAACTTAGTTTATTTGTGTTAAGTTTAGTTTATTGGTGCTGAATTTAACTTAGTATTAGTGTTGAGTTTAGTTTATTGGTGTTGAATTTTGTTTATTGGTGATGAATCGAGTTTATTGGTGCTGAATTAATTTTATTGGTAGTTTGTGTTTTTTCAAAAAATGAAAAGAAATATGAAAAAAATAGTTGGAAGAGACATGAAACTGTAGAAACTCATTAAATTGAACTAGACGGAATTTCCTCAAACCAAACACAACAAAAATGAAAAATGTTTGACCAAACTGAACGAAACTAAATCAAACTAGATGATACTGTACTAAAAGAATTCAAATAAAAAAGGTTACTCATTATGCAAGTGGAAACAATAATGTTTCAATAAAAAATTGAATCCAATATATAGTAATTCAAATGTTGGATATGAATCAAAAGGAGGAGGATAAAGTTAAAATAGATAAACATAAATGATTGTGACTAACAATTCGGCTATGATTGTGACTAACAATTCGGCTTAGACTACCTATAATGTAACATCCAATACTCCAAGGTCAAACAAGGAGTCATGGTGAAGTGGGTGGAAATTAGAGCAAAATGGTCAAAGTTACCTTCTGTTTTCATATGGTCAAATTGAGGTAATTAGTGACGTGAACGAAAATTCAAGCGACACTGTCAAAGTGAGCTTCAGATGGTCAAATTGAATTCAGCCTCGTAATTACCCGAGTTTGCTCTAATATAATTTTACGAATACAATTTTTAAATATAATTTTAATAATGTTAATTTTAAAATATTATAAAAATAATAATTGACACTTCATACAAGTTGTTTGATTCAATTAGTTACAAGTGTAGAACAAAATTATACTAGATTCACTGTGATACAAAATTTGATACATGAAAACTATGCTCTTACGTGAGGCACGTGAAAGAGGTAAAAAGTAAGAATAAAAGTTTAATACATGTTCACCTTTTAATTTTTCAGCGGGAGTTGAGATATAACAGACAATTCGACAATAGAAGAAGAAAAATATTTTATGGTGACTAGTTCTATCTAAAAAGATGGAAATAATTACAAACCAATTCCTACGAACCAATTCATATCAATCGTAACCATGACGACAATATAAATACAACTCAAACCTCTCTTTATCCTTAAACCTTACAATACTACAGTTGGAAAATGATATGAATTTCCTTGCAAAAATTTTAGATTGCGGAATTAAAATCTTTGACCAAATGAATGGATCTGCAAACCCTCACTAGATCGCACGAATTGATAAACAACTAGTCCTCGGGATTGATGCTCAACTCAAAAATCTGCTCATTAACTAGCCCACAGGATTAACTCACAAATAAAGAGTTATTTGTCCAGTAACTAGCCTGCATGATTAGTTCACAAAGGGTATTGATACTTAATTAACCCACGAGATTAAGAAACAATGAAAAATGCTCGCAAGCAAAGAGTATAGACTCGAAAATCTGAATTTTGATTGATAATAATGTGTCCAATATCTCGGCCAAGCCCCTTTATTTATAGGGTAAAATTCGTCCAGAAACCCTAATCACAAATAGAAACTAAATCGACTTATGGCAGATTTAAGAAGTTAAAAACCATATCTGACTTCAATGCCTAATTTAATTCTAAATGATGACCATATTTATCCAAGAAAATCAATCCAAATATTGGATCAATTCTTGAATGAATCTACCTTATCGAAACCTGCCAAATCTAATTCTAATCAAATCAAAACTCCTAAATTAAAATATTTCAAAACTAATTCTAAATATGAGCACACTACCTCATTGAAAAACTTAATGGAAAAAGAGTATAGTGTTAAACTCCTAAAATTACTAAACTAAGAAAAATATAATAAATAATATTTTTGATATCGTATCATTCCCTCCGTGGTCAAAAAGTTTCGTCCTCGAAGCATGAACGGTATTCAAAAATAAATGTAGATCTACGTGTCACGCCATACCTGCGATGTCATTCTAATAAACGGTGAATGGACGCTGACTAGGCAGTGACTATGTGCTGATTGGGATGGTGAAGTGGCACTAGGGATGATCATGGGCCGGGTCCAATAAAACCCAGACCCAACCCGGACCTGTAGGGTCTAAAAATGCTAAACCTATACCCAAACCCGATGGGTCTAAACGAATCTTGGGTCCAAAACGGGTCTTAAATAGATCTAACTTTTTTTAAAAAAAATCTTCACTAAATTAAATATGTATTATCTTAAATACAGATATTTCAAGTTCAATATGGATATAAATTAAATTTTCAAGAAAAAAAATATATAATACACATTATTTGTTTAATTTAAAATAAAAATTCAAAGAGAATATGAAAGTAATTTAGAAATTAGGATAAATAATATGTATAGTTAAGGTAATATGGGTCTAAGGGTCGGGTCTGGGGTCTTAATATTTTAGACCCGGACCTAGACCCATTTTTTAAAATGTAGACCCATACCCGGACCCGATGGGTCTAAATTTTTTGGACCCATACTCGATCCAACGGGTCTAGACCCTATGGGTCTGGGCAGGTCCTAGACACATGATCATCCCTAAGTGGCACTAACTCGTGAGATAAGGAATAGCCGACAAAAAAAATCAATTAACTCGCGAAAAATTGATCAGATCGCGATAAATTGAGTGTCTCGCGATATGAGATATGAGTTGTGTGTCTCAAAACTTTCTAATTATTCTAAATACCACAATTTCAGTAAAACCTTACAAATCAACTCAGTGAGTTGATCCTCTATTTGGTGTTCACAAGAGAGATAATGAACACGTGATTGACCCAAACAAGGAGCTCAAACGAAGAAATGCTAGTTTTGATAGTGTGATTCAGTTATTATCTCAAAGTACTAGTATCACCTCAAGTAAAGTTTCTTTGGCTTAACAATGCAGTGATGAGTTGACAATGATGGGAGTGATTGAGAAGAGAGAGGATTCTTTCTTTGTGAAGTCCATGAAGTTCTTGAAGGATCCGTGAAATGCAAAACTCTTTTTGGCACTTTGAAATGATAACCATAAGAAAATATTCCAGAGAGATGTGAATTATAAGTGTTTTGAACTTTGAACATTTCTACTTGTCTATTTATTATAAATGATGGATGTTTTGTTGTTTAATCTTTGGTGTATTCTTTGGTTGAAAGTTTCTAGTACTTTGATTTAGGTGTTTGAACTTCATTTTGTTTGATTCCTTAGATGAGTGTTATATATTTTCATCCTGAATGTATGTAAAATGTGTGATATTCATATATTTTTATTTTGTAACTAGTTTTCTATGTTTTTCAAGTGAAGAGTGGATGGTAACATTAAACGCACACTAATGATTATTGCATTAGAACAATTGAGAAGATCAGTTCAACCAACATGATTGATAAGTTAACCAGATGAATCAACGGAACAACATGAATCATCACCAAGGCAATGTCTAAGAAGTGGGGAAAGTGGTGCTGAATACGTATATAGATGGTTGACTGGACATCCAAATATGTGCAATGTTCAACTTTGACTTGATAGGGTTATGTTCATGGAACTAGAAATTTAATAATTGAAAGACAATTGTTGGAAGATGGCCGGTTTGTGAAGGTACCCGAGCAAGTAGCAATGTGTTTATACATATTGGCTAAGAGACAATCATATCTAATGCAGGTGACAATTTTAAATGTTCTCCAATGACAATAGGCTTATATTTTAAGAAATTGTTGGATGCTTTGGTAATATTGTCTCACAATATCATTAGACCTCATCGTGATTTGTCAGAAGTGCCTCCAGAGGTAGCAAGCGACATGCGTTATTGGCCTTATTTTAAGGTAATATTTTGGAATAAATAAATAATGCAATAGCTATAGTCTAGTAAACAGCTAATTATATGATAAATATTATTGTCCATGATGTTATATACTCATTAGATGGAACGATTATACAAGCAATTACTAGTGATGAGAATGGTGTGACACTTCGAAGTCGCAAGGGCAGTAAATGCTGGAATATCCTAGATTATTTGTTTGAGATAATCTTCACGTTCTCAATATTGGATTAGAAGGAAGTGCCCATAAAATTACCATGTGGGGGGATTCAATAACAAATCCAAAATATATTTTTCTTCATCCGCCCCAAGGTAAAAACTACAACTTCTCCTATTCAGATTCACTTATAAGAATGTCTTACGGTGTTCCTACCAATGAAAATTTTCAGGAAAATATTATATGGTAGTACCTGGATATCCAAATACCCTTAGATATTTGGCTCCGATGAGCGACGTACGAATTAGAATGCACCTACCAGAATTTAGAAATGCACCACCTGCATGTTTTGTGGTACATTTCAACCATCAACATTCATCATTAAGAATTAGAGTTGAAGGTGTGTTTGGTCAACTGAAGAGTACTTGGAAAGTGCTGAAATCTATGCCGCATATGTCATCCAAAGATCAAATGGCAATAGTTGTTGCTTCTTTCACGCTTAACTTCATTATAATGCATGAGTTTGGTATACCTACTTAGATCACGAGTCGAATGATCATGGTCTTATGGGCTTACATATGTTTGATCAAGTTTTAAAGGATGTCATGGCGGAGGTGCATAATGCTATAGCTTTACAAATTTGGAGCTCTATTGAAGTAAATAATGAAGTGCAAGATGACTATAAGGAAAATGATTCTATGGATAAGAGTGATTGAGAGAAATGATGATTAATGTTTGTATTTTATTCTCAAAATATTGTTTTAATTGTTACATATTTTAATTTTAGACCTATTATTCAACCAATGATAGCCAAGAACCCAAATAAATATTTGTTCATCGATTTTTATTTTTCAGTGTTGAAGTGTTGAGTTGAGTTTATTGGTGATGAATTTAGGTCATAGGTGTTGAATTTAGTTTATTGGTGCTGAGTTTAGTTTGTTAGTGCTGAATTTAATTTAACCGAAATCAAACCTAACTAGACAGGACCTTATTCAGTTCCAAAAATTATCTCATCTCCCGGCACATATAGAAAACAAATCCTTCCATATGTTGTGGTTGACACAATGGTTGGCAGGGCATTTTGGTCTTTTGAGTATATTTTCGTTTTTCCTTTCTTCGGTTCCCCAGACTTTTGTTCTTCTCCTCATTTTCTTTCCTCATCATCCGCGATTGGCTTTTACTATTTTTTATTTGGTTGCCTTCATCCGATTGCCTCCGTGTCACCATCTTCGCCCTTTCCTGCGCCAGTTGGCTTCATCCCGTGCTCCATGGTGGTAGATCAAAATGACGTCGTTTTGGTCCTATGATCTTCGCACTGTTACTCTTCTCCCTGGCCGGAATTTCTCGCCGGTCTTCCAATTGCCGTGTCTGCCTCAGTTTCTGCCCCTTGTTGGAACTAAACTGACCTGTCCGACTAGTAATATACCTTTCTCTATTTCTCCCGTGGCTATCTTATTTTGGCTTCAGAATTTTCTCTTCCCCGATTCTCAAATGTCTAATCTTCTTACCTATGGTCTTCATTTTCTTTTTTGTTCAACCCGTTGTTGGAACTGACTTCTCCGACAGGTAATCTACCTTTGTCTGTTTATGTTGTGGGTGTCTTATTTTAGGTTCAGAATTTCCTCTGTCCCAATTCCCAAATGTCTAATTTTTTTATATCTATGGTGGTCATTTTCTTTTTATTTTAGTTACAATCGTTGACAAATATTCCAATGGAGGATCGCCAGGAATCAGATAGAAATGTTAGGAAAAGAATGACTTATGCTCAGTTATCACCTGAGGTAAAGGGAGAATTGTTGTGTCGGAGGAGGTAACAGGCTACTTTAAAGCGTTCTTTTAAGTCAGCCGAGCCTCTAATGGCAGGTGATGATGGTATGATTTCCTCGCCTGATTGTAATTTTTTCCACATGTGAATTAGACAGGAGCTGTTTCTGCTACATTTCACCTTCGTTCTCTGTGTCTTCATTCTTAGTTTCAACCATTTTAGTTTACAAATTTTTTCCCCACAATTTGTATAATCTTTTAAGTATTCAAGAAGGAAGAGTTGCCAGGCTCCGTTCTATTTGAACCATTTTGGCTTATATTTCTTGTTTCCAGAATTTCTATTATCTTTTGCGGATTGAGAAAGTGAGAGTTGCTGGACTTCGTTTATTGTAGTTATAGCCTCAATAATACATAGGAGCTGCATTTTCTCATCAGACATTAAATGTGAAAGTATAATAACAAATGTTTCTAATGTTCCAGATTAGAATGTTTGGTTTAAACTCGTGTATTCATAATTTAACGGCCCTGTGGATTTTAGTTGATATTGTCAGTGTCAATATGTTCACTTCAATAAATTTTCAAAATAAAAAAACAAAAGGTTTGACGAGTTACTGACAATTGAGCCTAGTTACTCTTTACTGTTTAAGTTTGTTTGTTAAGAAGAGAGAGTATCCTGTGTGGAAGTGCAAAATTTTCCAACTGGTGGTTTGTTAGAACCCTTGTACTATATATTCAGAATTATTGTATGAGGTCCATATAAATATTGGTCATGGCAGTAGGGTTGATTACTTACAGTTAGAAGTTTCTCCACGTTTATGTACTTTTACATATTTTAGGAGCTCCATCTTCTCGCAATGACCGTAATTCAAAGAGGAGAAAAACTTATGCTGAGATGCCTACCGACCAAAAAATAAACTGCTCAAGCGAAAAAGAGAAGAGGCAGCACTGAGACATTCATCTAAAAAACTTAATCAACAGTGCCTCACAGGTTTATTTGTACAATTTTAGACTTATAAAATTTTCCTTTTCCTATAATGAGCCATTTAAATTCAATGGTCTAACATCATATAAAGCAGGTCCAGAAAACAAAACAAAAAAAATTCTTTCTCCTGATTTTCCGGTTAACGCTGCTGATGACGACGAACAAGAAGCGCTCAGATCATTATCCTCTGATGATAACCTTTTACTTATTGAGTCATTTGGTTTTACTCTCAAACAAATTCAGAAAACTACGAGCTCGCTCCAAAGGTTAGTTTCACTTAATTTAATTTCATCTACTCTTTATGTTACTATCATTTATTCAAATCATGATTTAAGTAATTACTTTGCCGAATCCTTCGGTATTCTTGCTAACTGGGGCGTGCTTGCACCAACCTGTCCTCTCAACTAAGGGACTTGTACCCAAGAATTACTTGATCATACTAATCTTACGTGTAACAAAATTATATCATGATTTAAATTTATACGATGTTGACTGATATTTGATATTATTTGATTATATACGGTTTACATTACTAGCATGTGTTCAAATTTTGATCTAAATAATTAATATGCCGAATCTTTCGGGATTCCTGCTAACTGAGGTGTGCTTGCACCAACCTGTCCTGTCAACTAAGGGACTTGTACCCATGAATTACTTGGTCATGCTAATTTTATGTATATTAAAATTATATCATGATTTGAATTCATAAACTCTTCACCAATATTTGATATTATTTCATAGGCTTACTTTGAAAACCATACAAGATTATTTACTCTTTCCACTTTATGTACTTTTATTCAATGGAAAAAACAGCCTTGAGGGAAGCATCTTCATTTGCATATTTAGCTTCAAGTAGGGCCAATCCTAAATATTTCAGTCAAGTCAACACATAAGTAGTTTTCGCAGAAATCAGCTAATGACAAAAATATCAATAAAAATATGATGGTAAAACTTAATTCATGCTCTATTATTTATTCATGAAATTATAAGAATATGTGATGTTTTGTGCATATTTTGTAATTTCAAACTACGAAATGTTAAAAGCTGGCAATAATATATAAAAATATGTTTGCAAAATTATTTGGTTCAAAATAATCATCCTCTCATTCATATTAGATATCATCAACAATTGTTAGAAAACATTGAAAATAAAACAAGGAAAGTCACATTTCTTTTGCCGACAAAACAATTAGAATGAAATATTATCCCATGGTTATTTAAGAGAGAAAGCAACACTAAGAAGCTCATCTAAAATAACCTATCAACAACCAATGACAGGTTTGTCCCTGCAATATTAAACGGTCTTCATATATTTGTTTATATAATAAGGTATTTAAAGTCAATGGTATAAGATCCTGGAATGCAGATTCTAAGAAGAAAGGTAAAAGATCTTCCGATGGTCATTTGTCCATTGATGCACTCTTCGAAATAGGGTCTTCTTCTCATGCTAATGTACCAATCACGACTTCTACATTTCTTGATAATAGAAGGAATATAAAACTGCCTCAAACTTCCGCATGTTTGTTTATCTCTGTTTATCATTACTGTTGAATTGTTTTTTTAAAATCGTTACTTTAAACATAGAAGAGGTTGCCCTGCTGTGTACTATTTAATTGCAAAAAATGACCAACACTATTGAATTACAGAAATTTTAATTCCTCTGATATTATTGTGGACCTTCTGCAATTTTTGGCTTCATATTAAACTCTACTATGGTATGTATCGTGTTACAAACAAATGGTGGGCTGGTATAGAGTACAATTAAGTCGTTCACTCAATTGTAGTTACTTCAAAGATGCTCCTTATCTCTTCTACTCTTTAATGTTTGATGAAACTTAGGAGTATTCAACTGAAAAGAAACTATGTTATATATCTTATTTAAGTATCATTTTAGAATATTTGTGTTATATATCTTATTTAATGTTATATATCTTATTTTACGTAAGGGTATTAATGGAATACTAATAAAAATGGTGGATGATTACCCCATTTTGTGTTCCTCTTAGATAGTACGCATAATCACTGATAAAATATTTGTCCTAATGTTCAGGTGTAAAGTCTTGAAATGTAGTGAACATGCAAATTTGGGCCATAGTGTAATTTTTGCAAAGTTTTATCATTTACTGTCTGTAAAGATTTTGGGCCCGTTCCACTAACCCGGTCATGACCAAAATGGAATGTCATGGTCCTGAAAATGTGAATTAGACTAGCGTATCTCCAATTTTGCATTTTGACTTCTCTCACTTTCTTGGAGGGACCTAAAGACAAGAATTAAAAAGTTCACCGGCAATCCCAAAATCGATTCCAATCATTTCGGAAGGGACCTTTTCCATCCCCAATTGAACTTATAATCCCAAAATGGGATAAAGAAACTAGCTTGATCCCACAAAGAGTTCCAAAAGATCTTTCGATTAACCCTTGCATACTTACAAGTAATCATCTAAAATTTACTTTAAACCACGTACTAGCGCTTTAAAAAAATTAATGGACGAAATTTCATTATCTTTTTAATTCATAAAGAAACAAGAATATGTAATTTCATGTGAATTTATGTGGTGGAAATTATCGTTCTAATAACGCTCATCATAAGGGTATTAACGGAACACTAATAAAAATGAGAGACGAATACCCCGGTTTGTTGATGCCTAAATTGGAACAACATGATTGTGACAGTGTGATTTAGATAATTGGGCATCTCCAATTTTGCATTTCGACCTCTCCCACCTTCTTGGAGGGACCTAAGTGTAAAATATAAAAAAAATCACTCACTAGTTGTGCTATAATCAATTCATATTGAACCGAACATTAATAAAGTTCACGGACATTTATAGATTTCAATTAGTAGTTTCTAATATACTATTAACCATTATTAAGTTCAATTATATTCATTTTGGTCAAACGCGGGCCTATTTGCTATGCTAGTAGGCTGAAATAGTGAGGCCCACATTCAGGTTAGCTGACGTTGGTCATATATCGGTCAAATGTCGGTAAGGTCGATTGAAGTGTGATGTTGCACATGCCGAGGATGATTTCACAAGGCTTCCAAATGACTATATATATGGATCCCACTTTATAAATCACTTCAAACATTTAACTTTCCCTCAAATTTCAATAGTCCGCGAACCACTCTTCTCAAAGGTATGGTTTCTAGATTGTTTTGATTACTTTTATTTTTGTATTTTCCCTTAAAAATTTTATGTGTATGGTCTCTGGATGTGTTTTATGTTTTTTGTTTAGAAATTCCTATGGATTAGGGTTATAGGGTGTACACATTTTGTTTCCATTTTATCCCCCGATTTTGTGTCTCTTGTTTTGGTTTAAAAACCTTTAATTTCTTTGGTTTTTACGGTTGTTTATGTATCGATTATGTTTAAATGTGACGTTGCTTGCTCACTGATCCACATTTATTTTGTACGATTATCGTGTGAAGTCGATCATTCATATTTTTGCCATTTATTTCATGTATGAGACATTGTACCCTTCTCGATTAACATTCAATGTTACCGATAGGTGAGCAACGTTACTTGTACATATTGGCCATGCTATTATTTTCTATCGAACAATTAATTGAACTGATTTCTATCAAACCAATTTCTATCTAACATTATATATTTCATCCGTGACAATATGAATTTAAAGAATCATGTCTAACAATAAAGGTTCGAGCAGTCGTTTACCAATTGAGGTGAGCAATTTTTAGTTTAGATTGCTACATAAATTCCTTTTATTTGATTATTTATATTCTTATTTAATTATTACTAATTTCATTGACCAATGCAGATTCAAATGAGGACCGTGCACGGAATTCATTCGACGATATCATTCCACATTTCGTCCGTACTTTGACCCAGACAAACTTAGGTGCAATTCCAGTTTTTGTAAGTCCTACCCGTTACATATGTTTTTTTTATTTTCAATTAACATTTTCCATAGATTACTTTCAAATATACTAACTGTGGTTTTCTATTTATAATTTAGTACGTCCAAAGCTAAATCGCAGAACTCCTACCAAATGTCAAGACACCTATTGTCTTGAGGTGCAATGGAAGAGAGTATCACATGCACTACTCGGGGAACATGAGGTTCAACACCCCAACCGCAAAGGGTTTTAGCCAGTTTCTTGATGCCAAGGAACTGAGGGCCGGGGACACGCTCTACTTCGAGTTGTTAGATGATCCTAGGCCGATAGTGTTCAATGTCATCATTCTTGGGTCCTTGTTTTATTTTGACTGCTTCAAATTTGGAACAATTTATAACAAATTTATTCGAATTTGGAACATTTGTAGCAATAAGAGTATTAGTTGTATGCAATTTTATTTTAGTTAATCTTTAATCTATATTCCAAATGGTATTTTTTATGTTATTGAATGCTTAATATTTAACCTACTTTATGAAACAAAGTTTTAATATTATGTACATTCACAAAACTAGAGAAGACGTGTGTGTAATGAATAATTTGTTTCAATCATTCTGAAACTGGCAAAGAATTTTCTTGACAATTATTTTTAATAAATTCAAATTGTTGACCAAATATTTTCCTAGGTGGAGGACATTTCAAACACAACCAAGAAAACTGTGCTAGCGGGTACTATTTACTGGTGTGAAAGTGAACTTTATTCATTTTGGTCTTTAACGGGATCATTTGTTATGCTGGGGGGGTGAAATTGTTAGGCCCACATAAACGTGCAGTGTCGGTCATGGGTCGGTTGCTTGTCGCCTAAATCGATATAGATACGACGTCGCTGCATTCTAGTTCTTACTCAGATTTGCTAGAGTGTTAAATTTCCTTAAATGTAAACCTAGGTACCATGTTTTGGTATGTTTTTAGACATTTTTGTGTAATTTTATGTTGTTTAAACTTTTTTTCTGGGTTTGTGTGTTTTGTCGTAGCTTCCCTCAGATACGTGCGACGTCAGTAACTTATCGGTTTCTAGTCGATCTATGCAAATGGCGTGTGACATCGTACATTTTTATTTCTAGTAAAATGTTCTTCAGTATAAGGTGTCACACCTATGTCAGTTTGACCATCGGTAACTGATTGTTTGCCAAAGTCGTATATAGGCATTTAAGCTTGCTTTAAAATTGTGTACCCGACCTCATTTTTGCGTCGATCATGTGTTCAGTTTAGTTGACTATAAAGCGATGTCGCTAGTACATGTTGACCAAGCCACTGTTTTGGACTAAAATGTACATGTGACGGAAGTTTGACGTCACACCATGCATTTCAGCGGCTAGTTTGCCCTAAAAATTTTCAATTTTGATTCAATACTAATGGTTAGCGAAGGATCCTCAAATCGCCCCTTTTTCCAGGTCTTTTACCATTTTCAATATATATTCACTAATAAATCTTCACACTTTATCACAATTAATTGTCTTGTTATCATGCAGTTCTCCGCACAACGGAGAAACCCAGAGCCTCTTATTTTCGATCTTGAACAACATATAATGGCTGCTGATAGACCACATTTCCACAGCATTCTAAAGCAACAAAATTTTGGGAAAAACCCAACTTTGGTAAGGCCTAAAGCTATCTAATTTAATGCATCAATTCTTAGATTTTAAATTAATATGATTTGTTGTTAATTGCGCACACACACACATATATATTTCAAATAATTATATTTTTTCTCTGATTTAGTACATCCAGAGGCACATTGTACCACTCCTGCCGAATGACGAGGCCCCCTTTGTGCTGAGGTGCTACGAGAGAAAGTGGTGCATGGACTCATTGGGGGGTGGGAAGATCAAGCCTGCCCCCAAAGGGTTTTGGAGAGTTCCTTTCCGGCAACTACCTACTCTTTGGGGACATCTTATTCTTCGAGGTCATAGAAGTTACGGGGCCAATTGTTTTCAAGGTCATCATAATGCGAGCTAATTGAGTTTATTGCAATTTCGGTTTTGTTGGAACTAAGACATTTCTTATTCGAATTTATGTACTATTTGTAAGGATATTTTCATAACTATTGTTCTTCCAATAATTGAACTACCTTATTTGAACAATATATAATTGACTATATGTTTGATTTGATCTGTGCATGATTTTAAAAACTATTTTCAACCGTACCATTCAACACCATTTTCTAAAATAGTGTTAAAAATGATTGAACAAATACTTTTGTAGATCAAAGTCAATCCTTTTCAACTTTAACCTCTAAATGTTCAATGTTTTACATACCTGCGATCTCGGTCATTAATCGCATCACATGTCGCTGAACACGACATATAATGCGATATCTGCTGACCTTTTTCGTCGCATGCTATTCGGTAAGATTATTTACTTTTTTTTTCAAACCATTTACTTCGGTTAATATAATAACCGAGGTAAAAAATATATTATTTACCTTGTTTAGTTTTTAACCGAGGAAATAAAATTAGTTTTTTCAAAAAACATTAACTGAGGTAAAAGAACTTTTTACTTTGATTATTTTACCTAAGCCAAAAAATCGAGGTAAAAAGAGCAAAGTAATAGGTCATTTTTCTTGTGATGGTACGGTTAACCCGGTAAGGTTAATTATGTTCTGTAATCCATCTACATTTGTGATTTCAATTAGGTCTTTATAATGTGCATTCGAGATACGGCATTTTCCATCGCTCTTACACAAATTTTCATATTCTTGCATAATGATGAAGATAATTTTTTTATTTACGTTGATGGTGGAAAAGCGCTAGTATATATTCTAGTGTAAATTGTAGTTGATTAGTTGGAACTAACAAAGTGAAATTGGAATCCCTTATAGACATGTTTGTATGCCCGATCCCTCATAATTCTTCTAATCCGGACTTGGAAAATACATTGGGGATGTTACGAGTACCCTCCCGTTCGAGCACATTTGAATTTTGAGTTACTAGTAAACCTTTTACTCTTTGCACTTATGTCCGTCTAAGAAAGTTAGAGGCGTCGAATCATAAAATTGGCAACATCAAAATATAATTCACCAAGAGAAAATTATGACTTGGAAATTTGTGCCTGAACGGGTGAGCAGAGGGGCCTAATATCAAAACAATGATTACTTGTACACACTTTTGGTAAGTTACACTATGGCCCCCAAATTTTAAAAACACACCCTACACCCCTTCCGCGCTCGGGTGGGATCTTAGTTGAAATCGTACTCCATGTTGTGTACGGTCAACTCAGAAAGGTCAATTGCGTTTTGTAAACCACCTACATTTTGTTTTTTGCAATTAGATCCTTAAAATGTTCATTTGGGATAAAGCATTTTCCATCGCTCCGAATTACACAAAATTTCATATTCTTGCCAAATTATGAAAATAAAATTATTTGATTTACGTTGATGATGTGGAAAAGTGCTATTATATGTTCTAGATTAAATTGTAGTTGATTACTTAGAAATAACAAAATTACTTCATAATCACTTACAGATCTATTTATGTGCATGACCCCTCATAAATCTTTCAGTCTTGACTTGGAAAATATATTGAGGATGTTACAAGTACGCTTCCGTTTTAGCGGATTTGAATTTCGAGTTACGAGCAATTTATTTTTTTCACTTGGGTCCCTCCACGAAAGTTGGCGATGTCGAATCATCAATTAGAGACACCAAAATTAAATTCACCAAGAGATGATCGTGACTTGGTGATTTGGGTTGAACGGATGAACGGAGAGTTCTCGAATAAAAACAATGATTGGTTGTCTAAATTTAGGTAAAATTAGACTGAGATCGTAAAATATTAAAAATGCACCATGCGCCTCTTTTATTCGCACTTGATTGGAACCTTGGTTGACACGGTAATCGATGGTGTGTACAGTCAAGCCAGGAATTACTTACACAAATAAACAATAATTTACTTGTATTCATATGGAAGGTTACAAAAAATTTGGTTATTATAGATCTAGAAATGTAATCCAGCACCAGTTGTAGGGATTCTAACCGCTTCCAATGACCAAACAAGGCAGTTGTGATCATACCGGTGCTTATGCATATCAAAGGCCGCCGTACACAGTTTCTTTCATTTTTATTTTATTTGAGATACTGGACCAAAGAGAAAATGGGTAAAAAATTTCCGAGGGTACCTAAAATCGTGCCTATAGAAGTTCAACCGGTGCCTAAGCAAAAACAGAGTACCTATGGAACCGGTATATGCTCCCCAAAACTGGTGCTAGTACATTTCCCCACACATAGGCACCAGTATTAGCATCGGTTTAGGGCATTTCCTTCTAAACTGGTGTTGGAAAATGACCTTTTCCAATTTGTTTTTGCATCCAGTTTGTGGCACCGACATTTTTTCTCCCCATAATTAGTGTATATGTTATTTCTAGCACCAGTTATCAGTTGGGATAGAAGAAATAGACAATTTACCATTTTTCATGGGACTGGGGGAGTATCACAATGTCTAAATAATTACCTTATAACCATTAAAGTAATTGAAACGAGATTTTTCATGATTGGTCCAACTATTAAGCGTTCTAACATGAGACTTTCTCTTATAATCCTTATAATATATATTTAAAATATATAAATATAAATATATACAAATTAATTTAAAAAATTAAATATATACAATGTATATAAATAGTTTTATCCTTGAATTTAAAACAAAAATAAATTAAAACTGTCAATGACGGGGATGTTAGGGAATCCAACCCTTTATACACTAAAGAAAAATGACCGACTACTTCCCCCTTTTTACCTCGGTTTTTTTGTTAACGTCAAATAACTGAGGTAAAAATTTCATCTACCTCAGTTTTTTAAGTAAATGATATTATTTACCTCGGTATAAAAAGCCGAGGTAAATAATTACTTTTTTACCTTGATTCTTATATGAACCAAAGTAAAAGGTTAAAAATGAGGTAAATAACGTCAGCGAATAGCGTGCAACGTCGTATATGTTGTTTTAATAGGTGGCCCAATTTTGCATAAAACATCGTGTGCACCAACATGTGTTGTGATTGACTACCGAAGTCATAGATATGTAAAAGATAAGTTAAAGTAAAGAATTTGACGGTGTTAGAAAGGAATGACGGTCTTGTGTTTCACCCTGTTTTGGCGTTTCTCTCTTCCCAATATCCCATCACCATACTTAATTTAAGGGTATTTAAAAGGAAATTAGGCACTACAGTAATCAGTGTGCTACAAAACATCCTAAAAATCCTCCCTTCTTTTGTACACGTCCAGTACACCCTTTGTTCAATTGTTTTTAATCGTATAATTTTGAAATGGTTAATAAAATCATGCACAAATCAAATCGCACATATGTATACACAATCGGTTATATAATGTTAAAATAAGATAGTTATATAACTAGAAAAATTACAGTCATGAAATTATCCATACAAATAGTAAATAAATTCGAATAAGAGTTGTCTTAGTTCCAACATAATTGAAAAAACAATAAGCTTAATCAGCTCAGACAATGATAACCTTGAAGACGATTGGCCCCCAACTTCTATCACCTCAAAGAACAAGGTGTCGTCGATGCGTAGGTTGTTTCCCCTAAGGAACTTGTCAAAACCATTTGGGGAAAGGTCGTTGATCTTACCTTGCCCGAGTAGTTCATAAACCACTCTGTCCCGTAGCACCTCAGCACTACGGGGGCTTTCTCAGTCGGAAAGAGTGGTACAATCTGACACAGGATGTACTAAGTGACATAAAAATATTAATTAAAAATATGCATATATATATATATATATACGTGTGTGTGTGTGCACAATTGTCAACAAATAATATATATATTTTTAAAAGCTCACCAAAGTAGGGTTTTTTTCAAAGTTTTGTTGCCTGAGAGTGCAGTGGAAATGGGGCTATCAAGAGCTATCGTATGATGGTCAATGTCGAAGAAAACAAGCTCTGGGTTGCTCCGATGTTATGCAGTGAACTGTACAAAAAACCAAAGAGTAATAGTTGTTATAATGTGTGAAGATGTGTTAGCTAGTAAATATATATGTATGTTGGCGAAAGACTTCAAAAAAGGGCGGATCAGGCGATCCTTCACTAGCCATTAGTCCTGCATCAAAAGGGAAAATGTTAAGTGCAAATTGCCCTATGTAATGTCTAGAGCGGCTTCGGAAATGACATCACAGGAGCATGTCGGCCCAAAGCTGTGGGATGGCTGATATATATCTACAACTTCACATACTGGTTGCTAAGGCCAAAGATATGGCCGATAGAAGACTGAAGTCGCATATGCATAAAAATTGTACACTTAGATGTCATAATGTGACTTCGGAAATATTTTGGTCATACCGAAGGTCATATGATAGTAGTGTGACATCACTAACTAAAGAATAAGCTATTGGAAATAAGGATACGCAATATCGCACTATAATTGCATGAACTGAGTTGTGGCAGACAGTAAAGCGACGTCGCATATATTAGAGGAAGCTATGGGAAGAAACACATAAAACCCACCCTTTGGACACAAACAAAAACATTGTTCCTACATTTAAAGTAAAAGAAAGTTCACACTCTCATAAATCTAAGACAAAGCTAGATAGCCAAAAATTCAAAAAACATTCACAGATCACAGATCGAACATTGTAAAGTAAGAATTCCAAAACTTAGTTGTTAGGAAATTAGAAAAAAACAAACATTTTTCCAAGAGAGAGGATGAGGAGAAAGTTGGAGACTATTGGAATTCGCTGGACACTTGAGAATGGATGGTTGAACTGATTGTGAGGTTCCTTTTTTTATATTTGTTTCAAAATGACATCATTTTAAACCATTGTGTTATCTGCCTCGATGTATGCGATGTCGCACCAAAGTTGGATCAGTCAACATGGCGTCGACCACATACCAACGTCGCAGAATTTGGTGGGCCTAACAATTTCGGCCCATCAATCAGCCGGTCAACAGTTCGATTTTAATTTGAAACAAATTTTGCAACAAAAATTTGCTAGTTTCATACTGATTGAAACAATACCCAATTTTTTATTAGTTTCGTTTCTGATACTACTTTAAAAAATTTATGCATATGTTAGGTTAAATATTAAGGATTAAATAACATTAAAATAACATAGCTAACAAAAATATTATAAATTAAAGATTAAATATGAAAATATGACAATACAAATTAACACATCCAAAAATATGACCAAATAAGAATCAACACATTGAATATAAATTTTTTGATCATAGTCTAGGAAAAACAACAATTTATATAAATAGGGAAGAACTTCAACATTCAAAACTGCAGGGTCGGCACCATTGATCAGCTCGAAGTAGAGCGGTTCCCCAACCCCGAGTTCCTCAGCAATAAGAAACTGCTGAAATCACTTCGGAGTCAGAGTCTTCATCCTCCCGTTTCACGATTAATGCATGTGGTACTTCCTTCCATCGCACCTGAGCACAATAGGCAACTTGTACAGAATTAGGAGCTCCACAATCTAGCTAGGCACGCACTAAATTATGAACAAAAAACCATGTTCAGTTAATATGAAAGTAAATTATAGAAAAATATTTTTGAAAATGAAATTAATACGTGACCAGGATTACTTACCAGGATGGGAACTTTCCCGAAGTTCATCTGCGTCAAGGTGTGGACGAAATGCGGAATGATGTTGCCAAATGTAGTTCATGGACGGCTATCATCCGAATCACTACAGATCTGTATTGGTCAAGGAAATAGTTATAAATTAGATTAGAATATTGGTAATACAAGGAAACACAATTTAAATGTAAACATAAAAATGCTCACTACAACTGGGGAACGACGCGAACCAGCACTGTTAGACATGATTCCTGAAATTCATATTTTAATGATTCGTTACAAATAAATTTATATAATTTGTTAATCATTTATAATATGAATGCAACATGATGGAGAGAAGTTACACTTGGTTCGGTAAAACCGAATGGTCAACTGATAAGTTTACGACGTCACATGCTAGGTAAATGGCAGAAAATATGAATAAATGACGTATCACACTGGCCGCTCCAACCATAATAGGATCGATGGACAGGTGACATTGTATTCATGAAATGGGGACACTCCGACAACAACAGAAAATAGGCAAAAGAGAAAAAACTCCTAAACATACAACGGGGGAAGACATACAACTAAAATTCCAACACCCCAAAACCTAATCCTATAACCCTAATCCATAGAAAAATCCTTACATGAAGCAAATAACAATTTCGATAGTAAATTTAAAATGAAAAATTAAAATAACCACATGTTGAAACATACCTTTGAGAGGATGGGAGAGACTATTAAAATCCGAGGGAAAGTTGAACGTTTAAAGTGATGTATGAGGTGGGCTCCATATATATATATATATTCATTACGCAGCATTGTGAATTCCGCCCCAATGCAACGTTGCTTATCAGTCGTGTTGATCGACACAAGGCCAATGGCTCAGCAACATCATCTTGTCTTACTGTAGGCCTCACCATTTCAGCCCACTAGCATATCAAATGGGCCTCTGTCTGATCAACTGCATGAGCAACGTCACATGTAAATCATGTTTTGTGATATTCGACCAACATATTACCGACATCGACCGTGGATATATTGGGCCACAAAAATTTAACCCAATAGTAATTCAACTGGGCTAGCGTTTGACCAAAATAAATATAACTGACCTTAATAACGGCAAACAATTAATTAGACATTAGTAATTCATATTGTATATGTCCATGAACTTTATGAACGTCCGGTTCGATCAGAATCGATTTCAACATAAATGGTGAACTTTTCTGTTTTTACAATTAGGTCCCTCTAAGATGGTGGGGACAAATGCAAAAAAGGAGATAGGCGATACTCTAAATCACATTTTTCACAATCATGTTGTTCCGACTTATGCATCAAGGTCACCGAGGTATTCTTCCATCATTTTTATTAGTATTCCATTAATAACCAAACTATAAGCGTTATTAATTTGGAAAATAAATTCCACCATACAGAATCAGACGAAATTACACATTCTAGGTTTAAATTTAAAAGATAAGAAAAATCCAACCATCAATTTTTTAAAGTCCTAATACAATGTCTAGAGTTAATTGGGCATGATTACTTACTCTTATGAAATGGCTAATCGAAAGATTTTGTGGAAGTCTCAATGGGATCATGCAAGTTTCTTTATCACTATCGGGGATCTTTAATTAATTTTAATGGGGATTGCAGAAGTCCCGTGAACGACGATCAAAATCAAATTTGGGAATGCTGGTTTACTTCTCAAAATATTCACTTACATCCCTCCAATAAAGTGGGAAAGTCAAAACACAGAATTGAAGATACCCTTATCTAATTCACCAAGTCACAAGCGTGATGTTCCGATTTGGTCATGCTCTGGAAAAGGAACAGGACCACAATTTCCTCAGACAGTGTATGACGAAACTTTTCAAAAATTATGCTATAACCCCAACTTCCTCCCATGTTCCCTACACTTATTAATTCTGGACCCAAACAAAAATTATGCGTACTGTCTAATAGAGGCGCGAACCAGGGTAATCGCCCCTCATTCTTCTTAGCATTGCGTTCAAACCCTTAATATCAGTGTTATGAGAACGATAATTTCCTCCAAATTGAATCAAATGAAATTTCATTTGCCATATTTTTTATGAAATGAAAATGTAACAATATTCCATCCACAAAATTTTAAAAAGTGCTAGTACATGGTTTGTAGTATATTGTAGATGATTACTCATAAGCATATGAGGGTCATTTGGGAAGATCTGCTCGGAGTGTATGTGGGAATAAGAACATTATCTTTAATATTGACGCCGTACATAAGCTGTGGGTGACCGATGTTATTTACGGGAAGATTGTGATCGTGTTTGGGACTACCGGTGAATTTTTTATTATTTTTGCACTCAAGTCCCTACAAGGCATTGGGAGAAGTCTAAATCCAAAATTAGAGATAACAACTTGTTATTCACACTTACGGGCGAAATTTATTCCTATCTGGCACAAACAGGTCATGGGAAAGGCCCGCAAGCTTAACAATGAGTTTGTTACAATACTTTTCAAAAATTATATTTTAGCCTATAGAAACGACGTCGCATGAGGTTCGCATATATTGAAAAAAATGAGCGACACTAAACTGACGTCGGTTGAACCAAGTTTCCCAAAGGGATTGAGATTTTGAGCCAAAATTTTGAACAAAATCCCCCCAACCTCATCTCATTTGAAGCATATTTAGCAACAAGACTGATTAATTTCTCATCTCCAACACACTTCCTCCTAACCCACATCCACAGTTATTGATGGACTTACAAAACGAACTTGTCATTACCGTAGTCCCCATGAAATTGTTAATGCTGGATAGCGTATGCAAGGAAGGATCAATACAATCAGTCTGTCAATTTCACAGCAACTTTTTGTATTATAATATATTGGTAATGTCGGTTTTTTAAATAAACTGTAATGGCTATCAACAAATAATTTGTTGTGTCATCAAATATTAATATTATAATATTGTACGAGAAACAATATCTAACCGATTCGCTTGCGATGTCGTAGAATCAGGTGCAAAAATGAAACTTGACCAACGTTGCATGAACCGATATTTTTTGTGGCATTGGCCATACAAAACGATGTCGCATTAATCACCGTTCCATGTCAGCGTACAATTTTTCTTCTAATGGTCTTTGATATTGCTTTTAATGGGACCGACGCCGACTTCGATGACGTTGCTCCATTTCCCACCCATCGCATAGCTACATGCTATGACCGACGTCACTTGCCTGTAGATTCCGATGTTGGTTTTAGCGATGTCAAAGGTATGACTCCCAATGGTTGGCCTAGTACCTTTGTCTAACGTGGGTGACAAATACTACCGACGTTGGTTAAAAATTGAGGTAAAAATATACCTTTTACTCCGGCTGTATTTACCTCGGTTCTTTCTGGACAAAAAACCGAGGTAAGAGGTCTTGTAGAACTGAGGTAACAAATCATGTTTCTTGTAGTGATATTATCATATTGGCCAAAGAGCCTGCATTTGAATGATCTTTCACAAAGCTATGGGATAATTTTAGGTATTATTAGGACTGCATAGCCCACCTCAATCAACATTAGTGTGATATTATCCGCTTTGGGCCAAGACCGAATGGTTTTAATGTTGGGTCCAACCCCAAAAGACATCATACTAATGTGGTAGGATTATCACTATTATAGTGTTCAAGTACTCCCCCAACAATCAATGCAAGATTTTGGATAAACACCCCTACAATCTTCCCCTCAAACCAAGGACCATACAATGGTGTCCTTATCCTCGTGAACCATCTTACACCACCACCACACTAGCGGGACACGCCTGCTGACAAGCACCTTGGTCAGAAAGACTTTCAACGCATGGCACTCTTGCCACCACTAAGGGAATAGCTGAAGGCCTCCACATTGGGCACACACCCAGTTCCCATTTTGATCAAAACCAACCATGACTCTGATACCACTTGTTGGGGATGCATTGCCCACCTCAACCTACATTATATATGTTTGGCAGAGTAAGTCTTATAAGAAAACTGAATTATTTTGGCTTATTTTGAAGGCAGGGGAAAACTAGTTTATTAGCTTCCGCTTCTTAAATAATAATTTTTTAGCAGTTTACAAAACACTAAAAACGTGTTTAGCTTATAATTAAGCTAAGCACTTATAAGCCCTAGCCCCCCCCCAAACACACTCATTGTCCACTTTGGGCCAAGCCGCACGGTTTTTATAGTGAGTCCAACCCCAAAGACCTCATACTAATGTGGTGGGACTCTCACTAATATAGTGATCAAGTAAAATCTCAAATTCCAATGTGAAATTAGGGTTGAACACAATCAACGGTACTAATTAGTTATTACAATGCTAATCAATTACCAAAGTGGCAGTAAGAAAGGTACAGAAAGGCACTAATTATATACTACAATGCTAAACAATGGCCTAAGTGGAAATAAGAAAGGTACACAATGACACTAACTAAATATTACAATTCTAGTCATTAACCTGAGTAGTAATAAGAAGGGTATATAAGAGGATGAGTGGTTTTCACTGTGTATCAGTATAGTAATTTTGGATCAAAATCACCAAATAAAATCCATCCTAGCAATAAGCATCAAACTAAATGCACATAAATGATCCATCCACACAACCTGATCAACATAAACACTATTAAAATGAAGAAAATCAAAACTCCCAATTAGAGATTCGGCCAGTTTTCATTTAACCTGTGACGGCCCTTTCACAAAACTAGGATACATATCCCGGTCGTTTTGGCTGTCAATAATTTTTTTCTACCAGTCGTTTCGGCTGTCAATAATTTTTTTCTACCAGTGTATACGAATCATTGATAGTGTAGAATTGTCTCTGACTTGAACCCGGAAGAAAATATCCTTAAGGACCGATATGTACAATCTGATTGAAACTTTATAAATGAAATCGCCAAAAGTTCATTATTGAAATGACTTTGACTCGAATTTCACCAAATCCGCTATAGATAATAGATTAGAAATCAATCAAGTTTTTACCTGACCGTTTTACGGAAAATATATCAGCAAAAAAGTTTATATTGACATAGATCGACAATTTTAATATAATACTTAGACCACAAAATCATTTTAAATTATACCTTTTATAAAATTAAAAAAATGAAAATAAAAACAAAAAATTAAAGATTAGAGATTTTTTTTACCAACTTAAAATCAAAGAAAGCATGAAACAAAACCCACCAAAAAAGTAACTTAAATAAGAATGATAAAAGAAAGAAACAAAATTGAAATCGAAATCGAAAAAAGAAGGAATTTCGAACTTAGCTCTGATAGATGGCAGGAGGTCATTGGCGGTGCGTGAGTGAATAGGGGTGGCACGTAGTTCACTCTAGCAATGCCTAGTTTGCTATGACAGGGCCTAGTTCACTTTGGCGGCGCCTGGTCAAGCTAACACGTGTGTGACCGGTGACAGTGGTGCGTGGTTGTCCAACAGTGACTATTCTGAGATTCTATTTAGCCTAACTCTTTGTATGTGTGATTATAAGCCCGCAAAATCAAAGAAAACCCTTTGGATATTACCATGAAACTATTTCAACCACCATCTCTATTTGCATCTCCGTCATATGTCTTTGTCCGTCGAATCTGTAAGAGTGTTAATTAAGACTTAAGGCACTCCGATGTTAGTGTGTTCCTTCAGCGTCCATTACATGGTTGTTGTAGCTATATCTAACAACTTGTGTCTTCATCTCCAAAAACAAGTAGAGAGTGGTTGGCATCTTGAAGTCGGTGCAAAAATCAAAATGGTTAAGGCAAAGAGACAGAGGAAACGCGAAGGGATTCCAGAAAGGAGGGAGGAAGATAGGAGAAAAGGGGAGGTAGAGAATTTACAGGGGGTGGGGAGGTAAAGAATTTACTGGGGGTGGTTTGGGGGTGAGGAGGCCACTGGAATTGAAGCAACGCTGGCCTCTCTTGGAAGCTTTTCGCTAGGGTTTTGTTTGAAGATGGGGGCGAGGCTTTTCGTTTAGAAAGATGATGGTATGTGTAGCGTGGTTTCCATCGAATTTAAAAGGTACAAAGTTATTAGTTGTGAATAGTACTAAGGCTTTGATTCTTGAATTTGTTTTGTACTTGTTGGATTCTATTTTTTATGTGTAATTTTCATGATATGGTGATGCGCTATTGTGAATTCATTGAATTCATGCCCAGTTAAAGGCTGGAAGCTGGGTTAAAGTGTGTTAAGAAATTTGAAAAATATTGTCTTTTTACTACAAATTAAAGTAATTCGATTTATTTGGCTTGTTTGCTTCCAACTCGAAAACTAAATTCTGAATTCCGTTTCGCTGATTACATTTTCTTAGTAATATGGTTCAATTTCGATTTTTGATTTTTGTAATGGTCAACCTGATTAAACCGAATTGAATAACTCCAAACCCGATCAAACCAACTAGACGCTCACTCCCAGATCTCACCATCAATAACTATGAGTCGATCGAGTTACTTGATCAAATTTATTTTTAAAATGTGTACAAAACTTTTTTATACTAAATCTCTGAGGTTTGAAGAGTAAACTTTAAGAAAATAGTATTAATATCATTTATTGCCTCTAAAATCATGGTTTGTTTTCATTTCAAAAGATGCTCTTCAAATATTGCATTTGGAGAAAATTTGTTTGGATCAATGTATTTTAAAGCATAATATTCCAAATAGAAAACTTTTTTTAATAAATGGATAACTTTATTACTACATCATCCTTTATAACACAGCTGCACAAGCTTCCTACTCCCTTTGTTTCTCTATTTGTAGCATACTTACCTTACTGAAATGTTTTTTTAAAAAAAATGGTACACTTTCCATTTTTGGCAAGAATCTTTCAATTTCATCCACTTATCCTACTTTTTTCTTTACATTCAATTTCAGACCCAATCTCCGAGGATAGGAATAGAAAACACATTGGGATCACTACATTTCTTAGGCAATTTCTTATGATACATCGCCAAGATATGTCCTCCAATCTTGACCTTTGCTACATTTCTAAGGTCGTTTGACCTATTTTTTTGTTATTGTCTGTTTATTAAAACTTAGCTTAAAGAGATATTTAAGCAATATCATCAAGTAAGGGAAGGTTTACCTTGCAGCGTTGGAATACTTTATTGTCAACTTCCTTGTTTCTCTTTGCCATCAATGCTGTCGAAAATGGTGGTTGAGGGGAACCTTCTTGAGCTCAGTTTTGATGGGTGCCCATGGAGATACTATGGATTTGGCTTTCCCTTTAAAAATCTCCAACTCCTCATTGGCACTGCCCTCAAGCAATATCTCTTACTCGATTCAAACCTTGGTGCTTTTGATGACTCTATCATCTTCTTGCTCGATTTCCCTCTTGGCTACCTTGACCTTTTTACCATTTCTCAAAAGTAATTTTACTCATGTTTTGTATTAGGTTTATCTTCAGTTTAGACAGAAGTTTACCCGACTCCCTTGCTTCAAGCCGGCTTATGGAGGTGGCTAGTTGGCCTACTTGGACTTCTAATTTTTATGCCTGAAAATGATCTATACCCAACTTCTCAAGTTCCTTTCTTTTTCGGGCCGCAAAGAGTTTATTACATTTGGTCACTTGGGCCAAAGCCTCTATTAATTCCTCCCAGCTCGACTTTGTATTTCACCTTTGAGGGTTTGAAGTACCTTCAGGGTAAGGTTTTTGAGGTCCCCGGTTAGACCCTTGACCACTATTATAGTTGGCTCCATCTAGTGTTCTAGGATTTTTAGTTAGGTTTGTAATTATTATCAAGTCCTTGGTACCATTGGAACCTATGTTAACTTGAAAAATGAGATTAGGTGGAGAATTGCATATTGATTCGACACGGCACATGACATGTGTCAAAATCTTACTGAGTTGCGTATCGATCGACGAATCTAAAAATCGGATGTGGGTATCAAAAGAAGAGGATATGAATGACTACGAAATGTTATAGAAGTTTATCCGTCTTGAGAGACAGTGAAAGGTTGTTCATTTATTTCTTTGTCAATTATTGGTATCTTTTCAATTCATTGAATCTGGACGTGTTTTTGTACATGTATTATTATTTTGTAATTAGTTTTACTTTTAATTTTACATTGGAATCATTAGAAATTCAGAATACTCAAGTGTTCTACCATTCGAATAACTCGATAGATAAAAAAGAGAAAAGATCAAGAATAAGGATCATATATGCAATAATGTAATAATGAGAAAATAACATTTATAGTACCCACTTTTAGACGAAATTGCATGTTTTCTTCCCCTTTTTGCATATTGTTTTCAAAGTATTTCCACATTATTATGAAATGTTCTCAATTTATTTCTACATGATATTAGTCGATTTAAGTGAGTCAATATTTACTCAACCTTTATAATTACAATTCAACCTCTAAATTTTTTAAATTACAATATTTTAAATATCGGTAATTGTTGGTGGGTCGGTTAACTTAATTAAAACGTGTTATGTCCGATAAAGGAACCAATTGAGAATATTTCAGAATAATCTGGGATCCTTTTAGAAACATGATGCAGAAAGAGGAACGAAACCTATAATTTTGCCTAAAAGTGGGCACCTGAACTATCATTTTCTCTTGTAATAATATTAGAAATTATTAAACTCCGTCTGTCCCAACAAAAATGACATATTTACTTTTTCAGGGTCTCCAATGATCAATTTTTACCATCAATATCTCTAGTTATGTATAACAGTTTCACATAAAAAATTGATATTAGAAAATAGAGAGTAAGATGAATCTAATAATATCTCACGTCATATTTTTATTATATATATTAATTTTATATTTTGGG
>JAULKM010027211.1:0-13853 GCA_032355605.1 Rubia tinctorum | reverse complement strand
TTTGTTATTTATATTTATAATTTAGATTTTTTATTCATATTTAATGGGGTACAATGTACCCCAAATCGTACCCGCATTTTGACCGTACCCGTACCCGGTAAAAGTACCCAAAAAGTCAACTTGTACCGGGTACGTCCCCAGACCGAATTCGCACCGAATCCGTACCCGGTACGTATCCGGTACGGATTCAATGAGGTATTTAAATACCGTACCCGGGTATCAGAGATTGTGGGTGACCTCTGTAAAGGATCTTTCCCAAACCGGTCGTCCATAAAATCAGAATTTCAACTGGGGTATGTCAGTAATCACAAACGCATCCGGATTGTAGTCTACATGACCAAACCTATCGGATTCTACACTAAGGATTTTAACGAAATCCTTTATTTCTTCTATTGTTGAACTTGGCTTTTCTATTTCCTCCGATTTAGACGAATCTAGTGACGGAACTAGAATTCCTTTTGGCGAATCTCGCCGAAGAACTCTTTCTCATTAGAAGTATTACCTGAAATAACAGAACTAGAAGCCATAGAAGAAGAGACGAAAGTAAAGGAGAGTCAAGGTAACGACCGTTATTATTGGCATTTAATATGTCAATGTGGAAGTTAAGTCTCAAACAAATACCACTCAGTTATGTATAAATACCAGCTATATTTAGGGTTTCGTATTCATTCTCTTTAGAGAATATTCATACGGTTGATTGACTTAAACATTAGAGAGTTTTCCATTGGAACTTCCCGGGGCGTGTTCTCTTTGCAAATCACGACCAAGGGATTTCACGGTGCTATTTTATCGGTTTCGTGATGCATTAGAAAAAAAATAGCATAAGCTTTATAATTTATAGATTATCGTTGGAGTGATTTTTCATTCGTTATATTTTTCTATTTATTACCCAAAACAATACAGGGGTACAAATTTATTGCACTAATTGATTTTGTTTTCAATTGATTTGTTAGGTAATTGTGCAAATATGTTTTTCTTAATAATGAACATGTATTTTCATTTTTTACTTGTATTTTCAAGGATATGTTTCATTTTTCTACCTGTTGTATATTTCTTTATATTCTTGTTGTATGTTAATTTTTCAAAGATTAAAAATGTACTTATTCTTGTTTCTTTCATTATTTAATTAAATATTACTAAATTGATTATTTCACTTTATGATTCATATAAATATTCTTAGATGAATTTTTCTATAATTTAATGTTATTTTTCAATCTAAATATGAGACACAAATATTACATGTTAACTAAACTAAGAATTGGTGTGTCGTTTTACACCAAAAATAAATCGAGCTCTAAACTGAATTTTTTGTTCAAGATTTTGTGGTCGATATGGGCATGCCGACCAGTATAGCTGCGAGCAAGTTCGTTTCCCAAGAGATTGGCGAGACTTTTTCCTTAATCTATAATCTGTAAAATTGTGACCAATGTAACCAAATGAGGATAGTGAATAAGAAAAAACAAAAAATGAGTAAAAACGACGATGATAAATTGTTACAAATTGCGAAAATATTTAACTATGATGAGAAAATTCCTGTTCCGATCAATTCCGTACTGCTTTCTATCTTGATCCTTGATGCAGAGATGACTTTAAATGTATGCAAACAAACTGGTTATTGTTGCAAACAACCAATCTTTCCTTATTGTTGCAAACAACCAATCTTTCCTTACTGTTACTCCCTACCACTGATTGAAGTGAAATCACAATTACGGGTTATTGGTTCAATTGGCATTTAGTTAACTAACATACTATCAAATATTGTCCACAACTCAATAACATGAAAGCAATCATAAACTTTATAATCAAGAACAATAGATGCAAGCATGCAATAAAAGTATAAAAACTAATTAATCTCACGAGAATCGACGCCAGTACTTCCTTGATCTTAACCAGAAAAGATAAATTTAGTTAGAAAACATAATTGAATTAACAATCAAAAGTATAAAAATAAATGATGAAAATTATTTGAATAAAATACTGAGAATCTCCAAAAATCAAAATACTGTTATGCACAGAATAATACTGTGCGTGTGGTTCTGTCTGTCTACTTGCGTACGAATGAAAATAAATGTAAGAAAAAATTACTACAGCCAAGAGATAGATAAGGAATAAAATATGTTTGAATATCTATTTAGAATTACAAGAAATAAACCCAATATTTTCTCTTACAATTTAGTAGTCTTCAAATATTTTGACTTGCCAGCAAATTAATCCCTTGGTTCTCCACTTCCATCTCCAAGCACAAATAACAATTTCCTTCATGTTTCCGGAATACTAGTCCACAAACTGCAGCAACTTAAGAATTCAGCCTTTAAATCTCTAAACTGCAATATTATTCCAAATAACATAAATATCCAAGAATTTACACAATATTTCAACTCAATATCAACCAAAATACATGGTAAAATCAGCCCAATCAATAATTTAATTTTAAAAATATTACACAACGAGCTGTGGAACTCCTTCTAGTACACATGAACAAAGATATTAATTGTTGAAAATTGATTAAGTTGGCTTCCAAAAATCAAAATATATCAATTTATTTGGGATGCAGGGATTATTAATTTTGTAACATGATGTTTGTATGTATTTCTAATTAAAAGGAAAACAATTATGTACTACTGCTCCTAAAATATTGGTCTGGTTCCACCACTGAATACTTATAAAAAATATATTGAGCATAGGTCGAGTAAGATCTATTCGGAGATCGACTCGCCAATCAACACGTTCAAAAATCGTCCAGGCTTATCTAAATCCCACATTTCCCTTCTCGTACATTCAAAACAGATGAGAATATCTGCCTATTGTCTACATCTTCACATACAGCGATATGAGCGCGGAGCGGATTCAGTCAATCGAGATCGAGTCAAGTGTTAATGCAATTGAGGAACATGTTCATGAATTTGGTGGAGTTTTTATTGTGCTCCGGACAAGAATATCTATACCATCTGAGTTTATATGGTATGGTAGGTTTTGCTATAATCAAACTGCCGATTATTTCGGTGAGAAAGATAGGTCTTCCTGACAATAGTTTCATCTACTCGTCAAAGGTGTTTAAAATGTCTACAGGATTGATACCCAGTCGCATATAAGGCAATTTAAGAGTCTATTTTTTTTTATCTTCGGGTAGCTATTGATCTCAAGTGGTTGAAGAAGATAGATTTTAGTCGTCATCATAGTCTATTTCAGCTAATTTTACAGTACCTAACCTTCTACTATGAATATTATGAATGAACTTTGAAATTGGGTTCTTACTCAATGATATTTTCGGACACATAAAATATATGTTTATTGAAAGACTCTAGTGCGAGTACAATTTTATTCAACATTAAGTATTTTGGAGTTGTTCATTGAGCGAGTCGATCGCGAACAATAATCAATTTTTATGGCGGATCTTGTTTGACTCATTATCAATAATTTTTGTCGTAGTTTCATAAACGGATAAAATCAATTAAAGCCTGAGCAGCCTTACAATTTGGGAGCATAATTGCTGAAACGATTATGTATTGAAGGCACATACTCAAATTCAAGTATTTGAGGTGTTCTTTAATTATCATCCACAAACGATCATAATATATAATCAACTCAAAGTTATAATATTTTAATTAATTAGAATTTGAGGCAGTATGCAAGCCAGTTGAATATAAATAATAGATGACACTTACACAGTCACTCATGCTCATATTAGGTGAGTAGAGGGTGTTGTTCAACTCATGATCAATTCACAAGTTCGAGTAGAGTTTATTCTGTTACAACCTTCACATGTCAAATTTAATTTATTAATTAATATAAAAATAAAAATAAAATAAATATATATATTTATTGTATAAAATAATATATAATTTCCCCTGGTTTGGAAGTGGAGAAAATAGCCAAAATAAGGATTAAAAAGCACGTTTATTTTGATATTCCATCACAAGACCTAATAAAAGGCAAACAAATTACCATTTGATATGAAATCTAAATATAATTTATTTACAGATTTCTAAGTTTTGTATCTTTAGCAGTTTAACACTATACTATTTTTTGTGAGGTAGTGTGATCATTTTATTCTATCTTTTCTTAGAATAAGGCCTATTAACTCGGCCATGTTGGCAGTAGAAGAAGTTAATTATAGCTATTTTTTATTTTAGGGTTTAGAATATTCATTTTTTATTGGATTAGAATCAGATTTGTTGAGTTTAGATATGACATTTTCATTCAAAAATTCAACCAATATTTGAATTTATTTACTTGGATGAATATGTTCATCATTTATATTTAAATTTTGATGTTTTACTTAGATATGGTTTTAACTTCTTAAATCTGTCATATATCTTTCCAGTTTCTGAAAGGAATTACCAAATACCATCTTCTTTCTGATTTGTATAGGTTGATCTCCTACCTATAATGTGTAGGCCATGGGCGAATTTATACACATTTTTACACATCATATTTTGAATTTATACTCTTTGCTTAAATGTTAGGTTTGTTCATTTAATATTAGTGCTTAGAACTGTTAGTATTCTTTGTGTTATTTTTGGTGCAACAAGTGTCTGAGGTCTGTGGAATTCGATCATTATGGTAGTGAAGTTCATAAAGTTGTGTTCTTGACTAGACTTCGTCTATGTCTTCTTGATTTCAAGAGGGTGCTTCGATAAACCTTCGTTAAGAGTGCTTTTCAAAATTCCACAATTCGGAATATTCGCAAGAAGATTCATATCACCCCTCCCAGTCGAAAATTAGGTTAATCGAAAATCCAAAAGTATAGGAATATTAGTTTCTTAGATATTTCACAAATCCGGATATTTATATCGCAACCCGTATGAATGGCCGCACAAACTACACATGTAAGTGTTCTTATGCACCTGCATATGATGTAAATGCAATTTATATCTTGTAAATATATATTATTAACAATTTAATAAAATTTCAATTGATAACGTACACGAATTTAATATTTGTAAGTCATTGGAGATAATTAGGGGTTTCTCGTGTTGATATTGTGTGCACGTTCTTTGATGAATGCGCTTGTGCATTGCAAAATTTTCTTTTATGACATCTTCCTTGGATCAAATTATGTATTATTTTTGGCAAATGTTTTTATCCATTTTTCCAACAGTTCATTCCAAAACGGTTATGGGATGAGTTGATCCCCAACCACGTGAACAACATTTCCTTTGATTTAAGGTTTTTAGCCTTCTTCTTAAGTTTAGTTTCTTTTTTTTTTAGGCTAATCAAAGGACTATTAATTTCCTAACGTTCACACCTTATTACAAAATGATAAATCTTACTGATCTTAAAATTCCATAACAGAAATTTTGACAAGTACAATAAAAGTCATCATAAACTTTAAAATGAACACAAGTAACCAAGTTTTCGGACAATTTCAAAAGAGTACGAAAGAGAAATTTGTCTTAAAACAACAAAAGAAGCATAAAATCTTAGCCAACGACCTATGTCGACTACTCCATTGCAACAATTTCCATTTCCTTTCCCGGTTCCTGGTTCTTCTATTTTTCTGTTTGGCGAACAACGTTCAAAGCAGAATTCGCTTTAGCCAATTTCTGTTTTCTTTATGTTTGTTTGATGATTGTTGTTCTAGAAAGGAATATTGCAGTCCTGCAAATCAGATTGTTCCTAAGCTGATATTGTAAATCTCATTCACACAAATTAGAACAAATTTTCATCCTACTGCACATAACTTTAATGGACTAAAACAACCATCTCAAATCTTCACCACGTCATAATGATCACATATTTAGGGCCCCAAGATATATTAATAGATATATACTTGATTATTTGTACCTTCAAAAATCAAAATCAAAATAAATTTACCCACAATTTTTTTAAAATAAAATATCTTGTAGAGATGCAGGGGATTTTTAGGCAGTCTAAACCTGAAAATAAAATGGATTAATTACAATAAGAGTATTCAAGACTTTTCCAAGTGTTCCTCTTCATAAGCCTCCACTCCCTGTGTCGACTTAGAGACGCCGAACTTGGAAAAGATGTATAGTTACTAAAACTAAAGCTATAGTAGTGAAGTCTAGTAGAGATCAATGTGCATGATTTCCAACACAAACAAGCTTGTTTATGGAGGTAATCTTAATGATTACAAAATGAATTTTGGTCCCTTGAAGGCCAAAAAAGTCTTTCATCAAGCGGACAAAACATGGACTGTCCACCATCTTCAAAAGTAGGAGAGCAATAGTGTGTTGCATTTGCCGAATGAATGAAGGCAGAAACGCATTCCACATTCCATGTATACTGAGCATCTCCAGGAATGCCGAGGTAGAAGGAGGAAAATTGTGTGAGCATTAAGGTTTCTTGAGTGTTGATCATCTTCATATCCCTTGAAGTTTCCAAGCTGGTTCCATGAATGCAGATCAAATGTAGGAAGTATGAAGGAGATTGCATGATCATGTGCAGGTTCCTAAGAATAGAGCACTGTGATTGTATGATCATCTCTATTATTTTTTTGTCATCATCTGCATAAGAAAAAGGAATAAAAATCTGTTGCATCCGAACTAAATTATAGAAATTCTGATGTCAGGTATTCCTTGTTTATCAATTACAATAAACCCTTTAGTTGCATTATCCAATTCATGGAAAACATAAGTATTTCCAGAATACAAAGTCTTAGCCTTTTTTACAATACAATATGCAACATTGTTACCTTGCCTATTTGTGTGGATCAAAGTTCTTTGATTTAGGAGTAAGTTAACTCTATCAGCAAGGTTACAAAGTTTCCCGTTAGCCAACAATGGATCCCTTATTGTATTGATAGCCAACAGATAATCACTTTCCAATTCAGAGTTAATTCCCAAAAGATTAATGAGTAAAATACCTAACATGATAGACATTATCTCAGCCTGTAGGGATTATTCACAAATGACAAAATCATATTTAGCAAGAATCATGTCACCCGAAGCTGATCCAACTATAATACCAATCCCAGTATATTCATTTTGTATCCAAGATGCATCAACATTGGTTTTAAAAGGTGATTTGAAGGGTTTGGACCAATTAACAATTTTTATTACAAGTTTTGGAGGTGGTCACATAGCTGGGATTAAACTTGAGCTAATGAAATCTATGTCTGAAGCCTGGGTTGAAAAACCTGGTTTACCAAGCAGCAAGAAATAAAGTTCTTGTTTTATGTCTTTAATTATGGATTCAGCAGAGGGTTTTTTCCCCATTAAAGATAATATTATTTTTACTTTTACAAAGAAACCAACTTATAAGTGATGGTAAAATTGAAACTAGAATCTTATGGCATGATGTCTAACCCTCAAGGTTTCAAAATGACCATAGTCTATCCCACAGAGATGGAAAAGGAACAAGCTGAACATGTATATGAAGCAGCATTTGATTCCAGACCTGAGTGGTAATATGGCAAGAGTTGAAAAAGTGATCTATTGAATATGGATTATTTTACAAAACACATTTTGAAGCAAGTTGGAAACCATACTATATTAAGATGTCATCAAAATGCAGAAAATATTTTATCAATTTCAACATAAAGACTGAAATATTTTTAGGAATTCTAAAGTTCCACACTTTAAGGAGGGAATATCTACTACCAGATGTATGTGCTGAGGCTTTGTAGGCTGATTTAAAAGTGAATTCTCCATTTACTTCTGGTTTCCAGATTAATCTATCTGGTTTTTGTGACATGATGTTTGCTTCATGGAAAACAAACAGCACTATTAGGAAGAATATAGGAAGCTATTTGAGATAGATACATAAATATGTTTGTGGCAAATAAAATCTGAGACAGAGCAATCAAATGGAATAATATGAAAAAATGAGACTTGTGGTTGATATTGATCAATTATAGGACCAGTGTCTATCTAGTTAGAATACCAGAAAAGACATTTCCCATATCGATGAATCACCCTGTTAAGCTTTTAACTACTTGGTTAACTGACATATTATTTTCCAGTTAAGTGACTTTCTATTTGAGTCAACTAAGGACCATATTAATTTTGACCACAATGTATCCCCAATCTGGAATTTCCACCAAAGTTTAAGGCCGCATGCATTGATTATTGATTTTAAAGACCTAAAACCAAAACCAATTGGGTCTGTAGGCAGATATAGATGTGTTCATTTCTTCTAGTGTTTTTTGGCCTATCATCTAAATCACCCCAAAAGAAATTAGACAACCTTCTTTCAGTCTGATTAATGACACAGGTGGTAGGCTTAAGAACTGCCCAAACATGTTGAGGAATAGATTATAAACAGCTATTAATGAGAGTTATTCCCCCCCCCCCCAAAGATAACCACTTATTTTTCCAATTCTGAATCTTCGAGTCAATCCGTTCTAAAATAGCCTTAAAATACACATTTTTAATCTTCCTCTAAACATAGGCCAAGTTCCTATTTTCATGCCAAGAATGTGTTTTGTTTGGTTAATTTTAGCTACAGATGCATGCTTGCTCAGATACAAGTCATATTTCTCAAAATTTATCTTCTGGCCACGGGTTTGTTTAAAAACCTGCAAAAAGACATTCATCCTTATGAGATTTCTTTCAGTAGCTTTTAGAAAATTTTTTGTGTCATCTGCATAACTTAAATGAAATATAAAGGAGGAGTTATGTGGCAGCTGAAAATAATCAATTTTTTATTCTGGAAAAAAATAAATCAGTGCCCTAGTGGGGGACTTAGTGAACAAATTAAATAGAAAAAGGGCAAAGAGGATCACCTTATTTGATACCTCTTGAAGATTTGAACAATCCTACCGTTTTCCCATTAACTAAGACAGAGAATGAAGCATTAGATATGTTTTTCATCACCGTATGCACAAACTTACCATGGAACCAAAATGTAAAAGGATACTATTAATAAAATACTAGCTAACCCTGTCAAAAGCTTTAATTAAGTAAAGTTTAATGATGCAATTAGGTGATTTATTTTTATTATCTAGAAATCGGATAATATCTTGAAGAAAAACGACATTATCAGAGATGTCTTTTTTCTTCAGGAATGCAGACTGATTAGGGGAGATCAACTTATCCATCAAAGGCTTAATTCTATCAGTGATTATCTTAGAGAAAATTTTGTTAGAAAAATTAGATAATGAGATAGGCCCGTGGTCACTAAAGCAGGAAGGAGTTTGTTTCTTTGGAATGATTGTTATCCAAGTACTCCTTACACCATTTGGAATAGATGAGGATGAGATAAAATCATTTGATGTTGTTAGTAAATCCAGAGCAATAATCTCCCAAGGTTTAATATGAAAAAAACCAGTAAATCCATTTGGACCTGGACTATTATTCTTGTTAAGACTGAAAACAGTTTATTTTAGTTCCTCAAGAGTAATAGGTCTCAATAGTTCCTGATTGTCTTCACCAGTGACTATTTTTGGAATCTGTCCTAGAAAGCTTGAAAAATAATGTCCAACTGAGGGATTATGATCTTCAGTGAGCAGGTTCTTATAGAAGTTAACAACCTCATTTTTCAATTAGATCCACGTCCTCTAACCAAACTCCATCTGAGCTTTTAATCTTAGTAATCTGTAGCCTAGACCTCCTTTCCTTAACCGAATTATGGAAGTATTTGGTGTTGTCATCCCCTTGTTTTAACCAATTAACTTTAGCTTTTTGTTTCCAGAATTTTATCTATTCTTTAAGGGCTTTGGTAAGTTTAGCATTAGACTTATTTGGCTGAATCAAATTATGATCATTTTGTGAAAATCATATTTTAATTTTGCTAGCCTAAGGTTGTTTTTAGCTTTGGTTACATTTGATTTAATGTTACCAAAGACATTCTTATTCCAGTCTTTTATAACTTTTTAAGCCTAATAAGTTTGAGGTAAAAACCTAACATTCCTTTTTGAGGAATTGGGATATCCCAATTTGCTTTAATTAGTGGGTTGAATCAGTCCTATTGTACCAAGTGTTTATAAACCTGAAAGGCTTAGGTACAGTTGGTATTTTGGTTCCTACAGTAAGGAACAGTGGTGAGTGATAAGATGTTTGTCTATTTAGAATTTGAATGGATGATGAAGGGAATTTAGCTGACCAATCAGAAGAACATAATCCTCTATCTAATCTCTTAAATGTCGATTTCCTAAACTTAGAATTACTTCATGTGAAGAGGTACCAACAATGTTAATTTCTTGTAATTGCTTGTCATTTATAAATTTGTTAAATCTAGAATACTAGCTTTACAAGGATTAGAAGAGCCCCTGTATTCAAATATGAAAGTAATCACATTATAGTCCCTTATAAAAATGGTGTCAGTAGTGTTTCGGGCTTGAATATCAGACCAAAGTTTCAATCTTTCTATCCTAGTTCTCAGTCCATAGATAAATACAACTTCTGTGGCTGTATTTAGTTATGGACTAAGAATTTTAACAAAAAGATATTGCTGGTTATCATATAAAAGGTCAACTTGCATGTTATTCTTCCTAAAATCCAAATCTGAGAGTCACTCGAATGTATATAATCACTGAAACCAATGCATGGGTTCAATGAGACATATGAATTCAAATTTGTGGGGTTCTAATTAGATTTTTAAATCTAATCATATATGTGTTCATTCCTCTTAAGTTCCAGACAAGAAATTTCATTTTAGATGTTGAAGTCATCATAATTCACCTGATTTAGAGCTTTTTGATGATGACCTAAGCATCATTTTATTTAGTTGTGTGTTATAATTAGCTTTCTTTGGTTTATATTTAACAGCATTAGGTTTTATATTTTTTTCAGTATGTGAACTAACCTGATCAGGACTTACGTGACCTGAGTAGACTTCCTGGGAGCTGTCCATATGAATGGATGAGTCTTGAGTCAAATTGTCTTGTTCAGAACCTTGATGTAGAGGCATAAACTTGTTCGAAACCTGTCTATTTTTTGGATTAGAATAACTTGCCAGTAGGATTGGGGGGGGGGGGGAGAAAACGAGGAAGGAATGCTACCTGAGATGATATGAATATCATCTTTAGCATAAGAGAATCTAATCTTTGGCTAATGTGTGATCATTTTATTGCTATCAGGGGAAATCCTAGGTGTAGATGGTTTGGAGGCACTAATATCATGTATGAATATGGGTTCAGGTGTAGTCGAGTAGGATGAGAGGTATTATACTGTTGTGGTCCATTGATTTTTGGGTTATTCAAGGGGTTAGTTGTGGCAATGAGTGGAGCTATTTTTTGTGCTTGAGGTGCAGGATCGGGTATATCAGGGATAAGATCAGTGGATGACTCATTTACCTGATTTTGCAAATGAGATTGATTAGTAGTGGATACATGATTGGTTACAAGATTGGTAGGCTTGGTAGTAATATCAACTACTTGTGGGGATCCAAGATTGATTGGGAGTAAGGTTTGGGTTCAACTTTCTGCAGTTACCTTGGTTGTGTCCAATCTTAGCACAATGTTGACAATATAGGGGAATATCTTCATATTCAATTGAGAATTTCTTATTGGAATTTAGAGAGGCTAGCCTGAGTGTGGGTTTATTTGTTTTACCAAGTCTATTTCTACACAAAGTTTAATAGCAAAAAGACGTAGTCAAAGTTTCAGTAGCAGCATTTTTTTAAATAAAGGAACCTAGAGTATTACCAATAGCAACAATAGCAGCAGTATTATAGTAGTAAAAGGGAGGATTACATATAGTTACCCAAACAGAAAAATGGAGGATTCAGTATTTGGGCAGAAGTCCGGAGTCCATTTCAGAAATTTCATGATCCAGCCGTTGAAACTCCAAACTCCCTTGAGCTAGAATTATTAGAGATTAGCTGTATCTTTGAGTCGGATGAGGACATGTTCATAATCAAGGGATCCCAATTGGTATCTTTCTTTGAACCCCACAGTTTTGAAAGAGGTCTCCAATTGTTCCATGGTTGGTTTGCCCTTGAGGAATTTTCTGATTAGAGCATTTGAGTAATGCGCCGATAGAGTATCAATCTCATCATTGGAGCATAAGCAAGAGGCATCGCCTAGGTGATGGATTTTAGGGATGAATTCGGGGTTGTTGGGTAAAGTTTTATCCAGAGGTTGATTTTTTATTTTCAGAGCTGCTAGAAATGATTTTGTGCCTCCAGGTGGAGGATCGACCATGGTTGCCGGTGTGGATTCTAGCTAAAAGTAGTCGTTAGCCGTTAACATGGTATATGCACTCTCATTCATGCACACACGAAGACGCACAACGTGCACACTCCCACTCCTAAAATCTGATTTTGGTCTTGTTAGCTAAGGAACTTTATTTGATTAAAAAACTAAATTTAACATTATTATCTAATTGCAAAAATGCTCCTATCTTTTCACTGTCCAAAAAATTCAATCCTTGACAATGTTAAGATACTTAATTGCAAAATGTCAAAAATCCTAATATAAAATAATAGCTACTGCATGTCTTCCAAACATTTGTTATTCAACATAAATTGTGACTATACAGTCAGTAAATAATATATCCAAAATATCACACAATTATCTTTTATTGAATGTTTTATTAGATATTCTAGAGTTACACAATTATTTAATGTCATAACTAGTGAACTATAAATTTTTCCTTTTATTACACATAAAAACAATTCCCTTATCTTGGATAATAAAATAATGTTTTTAGATATTCTTTTGGCTTGTTTCATGCTACTATTTTGTGGATTTTCTCCGATAAATGTGTGCAGCTGTGCTTGCGAAATAATTTATTAGTTGTTAGGATGACATTATTTTTTACGATCTTCTTTGTATTAGACGAATTATTCTTTGGATAAATTATTTGTTAGTTGTTAGTCTGAGATTATTTTTTATGATCTTCTTTTGAATTAGGTGATTTAGTTTTTGGATCAATCAATGTTATAGTGCTCACTCGATACATGCACACATGTATGCAAGAAGACGCACAACATTCGCACAGCCACTCTTAAACTTTGAATTTGATCTTGTTTACTAATGCACTTTATTTGGTAAAAATAATGAATTTTATCTTTATTCTCTAATTGTGAAACTGCTCCATCTGTTTATTGTCGGGAAAATGCAAACCTTCACAATGTCACCCAACATTCTCAATACATTTTGACATTTTCTCAACATTTATCTGTACACAATTTTTCCAATTTCTTGAAAAAACATATAGTTGAAATAAAAGTTGTTTAGAAAAATAAAACAATCACGTCCGCTTATATATTTCCACGAGGCTTATTGTTAGTTGATAATATTAGCACATTGATCAAAACAGTTGTATGAATATTTTTATAAGAATAATATTATTTGGCATTCGTTGTACTACTTATGCTCTAAAATTATGGTTTATGTATTCTAGAAAAATATAATAAAGATATTAATAATAAAATGAGAAAATACGTGGAAAGTTAAAGAAGGGGAAAATAAGTACTTGGTTTTAACTCTTTTGACAATCCGTTACAATCTAACAATTTTTTTGGTTGCATGTATGTATAAACAGAGGCTCTATATAAACGACCTTGTTGCAGAAACACTCATATTCACACATTCAGTTTCGATTCTCTCTTTCAAAGTTGTGTATGATGGCCGGCTAGAGGATGAGAAACTTGAATCTAAATATTGAGCCCGGCATTATGAGCGAGGCTGCTTCCAACACTAACCTCATACAACAACGAGAAGTAGCAGCCGATGGTGTCGACTCTTAGGTTAGCCTCCTCATCGAGTTTACATCCACCATATCTCTAGCAAAGATGACAATAATTTTTTATAGAAACATAAAGAATGAAAAAATGAGATCACATCAAAGTACAAAATTTGATATGTATCATATGAATGTAAATGATTTAGATACAAGAATGATGTGATCAAAATAATGTTCGAAGTGTTGTGCGGAATGGAGAAAGAACAGAAAATATGAACAAAATTAACAAGACACAAGATTTACGTGGTTCACCAATTT
>JAULKM010027201.1:0-13855 GCA_032355605.1 Rubia tinctorum | reverse complement strand
AGTAAATCTCCAAACACAACCATCTGAATAGGATTATCACATAACTGATGAGATCCCTAACCAAAACTCAAGATGTTCCTAACATCATAAACCACCAACTCTATAGGAAAATTACAACTTCCATATACTCACTACAACTTATACAAAAACACAAAATACACACAATGCACTTTCTGAAATACTTCTAAAACACAAACTACAATTTATAGAAAACCTTGGCTATAACACCTTTTATCGGAGAGCTGGCACAAAAACAAGCGATCATCTTTATTAAAATACTTGAAAGGTCACATCCCCACATTTCTCGATAACTGATAAACACTCATTAAGCCTTGGGAAATAGAACACCTCACTTATCTACACATTCCAACATAAATAATCTGAAAAGACCATGCCTGCGTGGCACACTTATCCACAGGACCAACAGAAACCCATTGAATCCCAAGCCCACACAATTCATATAGACCTTACCCACGAATCACATTCCTATCCAAAATATAAGAAGCAACGTGATGACGAGACCTCCTCATCCTCCCTTCGTATACACAATCCACACACATCTTCATTCCTCCATACTCAAGCTACATAAGTGGGAAAATAACCTGCTGATTTGTACCATGTAAGAGTTCCCCAAACCATCCAGCTAGAAAAGAGGCGGGCACCCGTGGCTTCGCATATGTCTAGAAAATAACCAGCCTAGCAACACAAATGTAAACCCGTATCGCTCTTTCAATGAAACACATGTTACTCAGAGTAAACCTCACCATCAAACCAGATTACAACTCAAAACAGTCCTCTCACCCCACCCATTTACACTTCTACTAAACCATCAATCATCACACATTAAAGGCAAAAATTCTATTCCATAACCCAAAAAATTCAACCACACCTTCACAACAAGAAAAATATTATCAATAACTCATTAGAGACATTTTTCAGGAAAATTCATGATTCAGGGTTACATCCTGAATAATCTAGTAACTACTAAATCTTAGTGAAACCTACAACCAGGTCATAAGATTCCCTACAACTCAAAGAGTGTGATTCAAATATTGAAGCCATCCCATAATTATCTCCACCCTCAAGGGTCTCTTCTAATTTCCATCGCATATGCAAATACACCATGTCGCGTGTATTGCCAGAAGCTTCTGTGCGCCTCATATGTTTCACAAAATACAACTTATGACCAGTAATTGGATCACAGTCTGAATGACCTAGATGCATACTCAATAAGTATACGGAGTATTTGTGAGTTTCTAGGTCCCGCTTTAACCCCTCCACATGTTGCTTGAAGCAGCGGGCACGAGCTATCACACCTTCATCAGACGCCCTAGACATTGTGGATAGAAATTTAGCAAACTTTCCACAAATATTTACATTCACTTTATGTTGCTTTTTTAGTAATGAGTCAAGCATTCGATTCCTCTCCTCCATCTTTGAACATCGAACTTCTCAATGCTCGGTTCTATTTTCTAGGCCCTTATATCTCTTCAATAGTTGTGTGGCGTATTCATGCGCTTCATCAGAATAATTTCTCCACTTCTGAGCCACCTCAGGTAAACGGTGACCCTCATCTTTCAATTCCCTTTGCTCTTTGAACATTTGGTCCAGAAGATCATATTGCTTCAAATTTATAGCCGTTTTTTTTATCAACCTTGCTCATTTTCTCCAATAGAAACCTCTACCACCCCTTTACTTGCCACATTACATCCATTAATTCCCCTTTCAAATTATGAAAAATGAAATCCTTCTTTAAAATATGAGCATCATACTTATCAAATGGTGCTAAGATTTTTTCAAATTTAGTCTTCCATCCTAGCTCAAACTCTAGAAATCATAGTAAGAGCGCCCTCACCCGACCCCCATTTCTATAGACCATTCCTCTGCTTTCCACAGAATACTCAAATATGGTAGCCGTAGACAACCTCTAAATCAAGGTTCACAGCCCTCCTCGAGGTTAACCCCAAGCATACCTTCAAGCAACTCACTATCATGATCCAAACCTTCATGTGCTGACCATAGCCGGATGACCCATTGTCGAACGCCATAACTGTTAGATACTCTAACATGAATGACGTATCCCTAGCACCACTTTATTCTTATCACCTTCTTTGAAACCTTTAAAATAAACACAACCGCAAGACACATACATTTCTCTCACAATAGCGTAACCACTTCACAGACATTGTCATAACCCCGAGCTAGAACATTTGATATAGAACCTTTCGTGGAAAACATTCTTGCCTAAAACACATAAAAAATCTTAAACAACTCACTCCTTAGAAATTAGTTATTAAACAAGTGATTTTCAATAGAAGATTCACCATAAGATTCATGCACAACAACTTATGGAGCTACAAACTAGCCTACCTTATTAGTAGTCGACCCGCCATCGTTTCTTGTAGAAACACCCATTGATAATCCTTTACTCTTTTTTGACTCAGGAGCACATCCTCCTGTCCCTTCAGTTTGAGTTAGTCCAACTACAGTGTCAACTTCTTTAATACTATCTATAGCCAAATAAAAATCCAGCTTACATTTTTCAAACTCCTTAATTGATGGAAACAGTTCCATCTTAGCCAATTCCTCGATCATACGAAATATAAAACCACCAACCATCACCTTCTTTGCAAATTCTTCATCCAAAGCACACTTTGACTTCTCTAACACCTTTGATAAAGTAAATTATCTTTCTAAACCAATGACATCCAAATTAGGATTCTTAGCACGAATACTTGCCCAAGAGCTCCACCAACTAACTCAGCTATCCTAGCATACATATCAGCAAAAAAATTCATAAAACCCCTGAGTCTTCATAAGCCTATTAACTATCATGCGAGGATAACTTGGATAAGTAGGACTGTTCTCTTTTAGCTTCTTAACCTTAACACGTAAAATGACATTAACAACATCCTTCTCCCGACAAAGACTGCACATCTTCCCCAATTCCATCTCCAACTCATCACGATCATTCACAATATGTTCTTGCTGCACCAGGCTCTTAAGAAAAACACTAACTCTATCCGCATAATCAATAACATGTTGGGCAACAGATACCTTAGCGTCTTCCACCTCCTTAGCTGACCCTGGTACACCGAAAAAATCTTGAACATTAATCCTTAACTCCTGAGAGGACTTTACTGCATCCACAGACACCTCACTTCCCATCAATGCAACATTAGTAGCCACCATTTTTACCACTTTTGAGGGTTCACCATCGTGAACCTCTCCCCCATCAGTCTTGTATTTACCACTCCCAGCATCCCTTTTGTCACTATTCGCCAAATGTTATTGTCGACTATCTGCCTCATGACTCCTCTTCTTCTCCTTCACACATGACTTTGAGGCACCCCTTCCATACTGATAGTGACCATGAGATACCCTAACTTTGTCAACAAAATTTGTCACTGATATGTTCGACAACATCATAATTGCATAACAAAATAAACAAATATGAAAATAACTACTGAACACCATTAGTAATGCAGATAATTTAAAGTGATAACCTCATTTCCCTCTATGTCTCCCTATATTTAATGAATAAGAGACTATTTCTCTCAAAGAACTAGCTTCCTTCTTCTATTTTGCCTTATCTACAGGCACCTTATCATTCTTTAAACTCAGTGTGTTACAATTGGCACATCTAACATAAAAGAGTTTATCCTTGTAAATTCCCCAATTACTGGGAAAACCTTGCACAACATTGAACCCATCACATAATAGGGCAGACATTTTTTTCAAGACTCAGTTACCCTTCTTTTTCGTAGCTAATAAAATGTAGAAAAAAACTCCATCGAAATCATTTTCCCAGCCTTACTGCACATCTACCTAAAATAAACAAGTATTCCTACCCCCGAGGATGAAGCTTGGAAAGAGCAACCAAATAAGCCTCCAACACGCCTACAATGTAATCAGATATGGGCAAGGTCAGACCAACAAATTATGTTAATACACACCAATAATCCTAGCCGAAGGGTCCTGCACCCTCTCTCTGACACTGGGTATCCTAATATCACAATCATTGAAAAATGAATGATGCTTTCTCAAGACAACTATGGAATTAAATATAATTACACTATAACTACTCCTATCTTCACAACTATACCCATCATTAACAAAGCTATCCACCTTGGAATCCACCTCATAATCAATACAGATATCACTACGACCCACCACAAGCCCAACAACATTTAGAACAACCAGAGTATTTGGTGAATCATGACTCTCATCCATCATATTTTGAAATAAAGAGCCTTATAAAGGATAAATCACCTCCCACACTGTAAATTGTCCCTTAAAACTTGTCTGGTTGCAAGAGATTCCAAAGAACGCAACAGATATTAATTAAACCTATTAAACAAAGAGTTTATTATATATATTAGAAAAAAATAAAAATCAATGCCCAAAATAGATATTTTTCAAAATGCACCTTGGTGAGAAACAAGCTTACATGTGTTTGTCGAAATCTAATACCGTAAAAATCAATATTTTAAATCTTCACTTGCGAATGTTTACTTCAAATGCTGTTTAATTTATATTCAGAATTCTCCCTTGATTTTTGGGCCACGTGTAACCACTACCTAAACTCAAGGAAATTCTTACTTACAATTACATTTTTCTACCCACAAATTCATTTTTAACTTTGCACCAAAATTCTAATCATACCGAAAGTTAATATACACTCTTTGACCAAGCTTTGTTCAAATAATCACTTTATTGAGTTTAAATTTTTTTCTCTTTGCTAATCATGACTCCATGGCTGGGGAAGAGAGACTACATACACAGTCCCAGTTATGGAAAGTCTAGCATTGGAATAATAACCTCGCTGAGCTTAAAGGATGGCTCACTTAAGTCAAGAAAATATGATATGGCCTTAGGCCCAAGAGTGGAGTAATAGCATTGTATTTGGCCTGAGGAAGAGCTTCGGCTCTGACTCCTTATTGGTATATATATGTATATGGCCCTAATATTATACCTAGTCCAAATTGAAAATAGCTTAGAAAAGCAATTGAAGTGTACTCACTATTAAGAGCAAACACATGTTGAGAAGCATGTGCCACGTAGCCAACGCTACTTATGCAAAGAAATATTCAACCACTATCACAAATATCACGCACACGACTGCCACTCTCGTTATGATCAAGAGATTGTAACATGCACTATCTTCGTGGGGAAAATTAATGCAGCCACTATGATGGCCAAGACCAGCACAATATTTACATTAGGCATCACTCCAATAATGTCGAAACAACATGCCTATAAATAGACAAAGACTTGAGATATCAAGGTAATCAACAACTAGTAATCAGGCAGATTATATCCATTAAAAGACGATACTAACTCAAGTATTAGAGCCCTTACCCGAATCCAATACGAAACTTTAATTGCAGGACTCGGACGTTACCAGTTTGTCATGTTCTATGATCGACATTATTACATGGAATGCACAAACATCAATGTTAGTTCTATTTATGAGGACAATGTGCTTTTCAATGTTCCTTTTGAGTCATGGTGTCAATGTATCAATATACGCAAAATCAGGTAGAATGCACTATTGTGTGCTTCCCAATCCACTGCTAATCTAACCACGGAGGTCAACCTGAACCATCTCCTGATATCGAAGAAGTCTGAGAAAGTGGAGATAAACTAGAAGTGTAATCCCACACACGAATAAGGATAAACGAGCTTTTGTGGCATTTCCTTAGGATAACAAGGAGCAACTCTACATGCAGTTCATCAACACAATGAAGAAAATGAATTAGAATTGAAAAAATCCTCGAATACCTGAGGAGGAACAAAATAAAATAAATACAACAAGAAAAAGGATAACATGAAGACTTTGACAAGACATAAGACAATGGAGTGGAGGAAGAATTGATCACTCCCCACTGGTGGAAGAATTACAGAATTTTGCAATGCCAAAAGGCTTTAAACCACCTACTCAATTAAAAGAATATGATGGATGGACATATTCTAAGGAGTTCTCGCGCTCTTACAAGAACACTATGAGGTTCTGTGATGCACCCATCCGGCTAGTGTGCAAGGATTTTCCCATATTTTTAGCAGGAATAACAATCGTATAGTATGATAGCTTGCCCAAAAAAATCAAGACCTGGGCACAATTGGTGAACCAATTCATGAGTCGGTTCTAGCAAAAGCAGAAATTCACAAAGATATTTGAATACCTGATGAACGTAGCAGAATGAAGTTGCAAAAGCATAAAAAAAATATCACGATCGCCTCGTTTTAGAAAGCTAGGAAGTGAAAATTCTCACATACCAGGTGTCCTTGAGGTATTCATGAATGGTATCAGGAAAAGAGAGTTTTACTAGAAACTAACAACAAACATTCCTGACAGCTTAAGAGATATCTAAAAGATGGTAGAGAATTTTATTCAGATAGAGAAGGCTAACAACAGAAGATAGAAATTCAAGGGGGAAAAAAGGTTGAGGAAGACGCCCTAAGAAGAGAAGTAATGAAAAAAGGAAAAATAATATACTCATGAAAGGAAATGAGACAGCGTAAGTACCACACAATATATCCCTCACCAAGTTAAGAAAAGAAACCTGGCAAAATCACAAAGAGCTGCTCTGGGGTTGAGCACCTTTGAGAGCCCCAACGCATAAAAAATCTAAAGATCATTACTGGGAGTTCCACAGAGACCGTAGTCACGACATGGATGGTTGTAACGATCTTAGGTGACAAGTCGAGGAACTACTTCGTCAAGGACAACTTTCTCAGCACAAAAGGAGGAGTACTCACCAGCAAGGTCAAGAAGTTATAATGCAGAAATAGATCGAAATGTGACCCAACCCTTAGGCAAGGCGAAAGCAGAAAATAACAGCAAGAATCGATCAGGGGGAGAATGTAATGGGAGGATCTCTACCCCGAATAATATTGTCCATCCACGGATCTACTGAGTATACCTCCAACAACATGTTAAAAGAAAGGGCAAGGTACCTGCTATCACATTAGCCCACTAAAAAATGATTGCATGTAAATAAAACAATTACGTTGAGAAAACATGATGTGGTTCAAAACACATCACCACATAATTATCACCTGGTAATAACATCGAAGATAGGAAATTCTAAGGTGCACATAATCTATGTAAATGACAGCATCACAATAGAGGTATTATTTAATGATTGTTTCAAAAAACTAGGTTTCAAACAATCGGATCTGAAAAAGGAAACATCATATATAATAGGGTTCATGGAGAAGTCAGAGATGACCAGGGCAAAAAATAAAGCTTGCATGGTCTTATGTGACTTCATCATTATAGATGCCCAATTCCTTTCAACGCCATCGTAGAGAGACCATAGATGAATGCCGCCAAGGATATATGAACCTCTTATCATCTAGTAATGAAAGTTACAAGCCAACATGTGTAACGATAGTAAGAAGACACCAACAAATAGTTGCAATATATTGAAAATGAGTATTTGCTCCCAAGTTTTTAGGCCTTGTATTTATTTCTTGTTTCCTGTGTTATGAAGCCTTTCTCCCATTCTAAACTCGTGTGTGTATTTTTGCTCCATACTCGTCCACGCCCCTCTAAAGGCTTGGTGTGTTGAGAGCAACCAAACTGAGTGCAACGTGCGTGGGAAACAGGCGGTAGTCGTGACACTCTAGTCTGGCTAGGTCGCACGGTTAACCCTCTCATAGGGTACACTTGATTAAATACGGATAACTTTGAAGATTTCACAACATAAATATATTTGGACGAAGAAATTAAACTTATGTGCTTAGATGACAATGATGACACCAAGGAGGCCAAAGTAGGGAAAATGCATCCTGAGTCTATCTAGCATAAAGTGATAGTGAGGCTTAAGAAATACAAAGAATATTTTTCCTGGCCAGTCTAGGCCACGAGAGGATTCAACCCCTCTATCGCGACCCATAACCTCAATGTTAACCCATCACTAAATCTCGTCCAACAAAAGTAATAAAGCTTCACCCATAACAGGTAATTAATAGTTGCAACTGAAGTAATACTTCGTGAATAATGTAGCCAACGTGGCTAGCAAACCTAATCATGGCCAGAAAAACCAATGCATGATGGAGAATGTCTGTCGGATACACAAATCTGGAAAAAATACTGCCCCAAAGATTGCTACCCACCTCCAAATATTTATCACATGGTTGAAACAATCTCAGGATAAGAGGTCATGGCCTCTTTAGATGCGTATAAGGAATATCACTAGATCCTAATGAACTCGGAGGATACCAAGAATACGAAAATTATAACTAGTTTCAGCGGGTTCTGTGATGTCAAAATGCCTTGTGTACTAAAGAATGTGGGGGCTACTTGCTAGCGAACAATTAGCAAAGACTTCGCCCACCAAGTTGGCCTCAACATAGAAATCTATGTGGATTGAATGGTTATCAAAAGCGAAAAACTATGTCAATTCACCTAAGAATTAGAGGAGACACTAGTTAACCTCCAGAAAATAAGAATGAAGTTGAACACTAAGAAATGCACCATTGGTGTGGGTGCGGTAAAAATTCTTGTGAACAAAGTTTCATCCAGGGGCATCGAGGCAAAGCTAGAGAAAATTCAGGCAATTCAGGCATTACAACTGCCTTGTTCAATCAAAGAAGTCTAAGTGCTCATCAATTCTTTGGCAGCCCTCAGCTATTTTGCCTCAAAAGTCGCTGAAAATTTTCAATGTTTTAAGAAAAATGACAAATTTAGTCGGAAGACAGAGTGTCAGATATCATATGAAAATTTGAAAAATGATTTTCCAAAGATTACCAATGTTGTCAACACCTCGCTTTGGTGAAATACAATATTTGTACTTAATAGTGTCCAAATACGCCATCAGCTCAATTTAGTGTGATAAGACAATGATCGTCAAATTACAGTCTATTACATAAGCATACGCCTTCAAGGTTAGAGAAAAACTACTAAGCTATAGATAAATTGGTCCTTGCTCTAATTCATTCTTCTAGAAGATTGCGGTCGTAATGCTAATCCTACAAAATTATAGTTTACGCTGATTGCCTATCAATCAAATACTTGTAGTTCGTAGTCTATTACTCAATCAACCCTCCCCCCACCGTGTGACGAGCACATACTTAGTGATGCATGTGTGTGTTGCTACGTGAAACTATCCTATAATTTCCCTTTTCCCCATGGAAGACCCTGGCTTACCACTGCCTACTTTTTTAGTATTCCGTAGAAATAGAGTAGCAACATAAATCTTTGATTTGATTTGTATGTTAGTTCCAACGATGCTAATGAGCTCTTTATCTATTTATACCATTTCTCGCCCTACATTGTCTGGGTATCGCCTGTCATGCAGAATGTGTTGATCGTGGTCATTGCGGTGGTTGTATGACTCTTCTGAGTGTATGTTTCGTGGGCCATGTTCTTTTGATCAAGGGCCGAGTGGTAGCATTTTGTGTGGACGTAGCCAGACACTTCTCTTTGCGGAGCGGTGTTGCTGATTATTATTTGCTCTTCACATACACCAACACTTTATTGAGCCTTGTATGTGGTGGGTTTATTGTTAGAGCTGCATATATACCAGATATAATTTCATAAATCCAAAAAATTATTTGATTCAAATCAGTATCGCATTACTCACACTAAATCTCATGAAAAAAAATCAAAAGAGTACCACTTAATAATATTTACTTTAAACATTAATTTTTTAAATAATATATTATAAAATAGTGATTTTTTTATTCATTATTAAATAATTTATAAATAAATTTATTGTACCACTTAATAATTAATATAGTTATTAAATGATTAGTTTTAGAATTTATTAACACTATTTATTTCTAATTTATATGTGAGATGTGAAAAATAAATCAATATTTATCTTACTATTTTTAATAAAACACCATGCATGCAATATAACTTCAACTAATTTATCATAGGGAAGGTCTTAGAAAAGGTGGCTATCTATAAGGTTATGGATAGGCCACCGATTATTTAAGGTTTTCGCTGCCTCATTTTTCTTCTTCGATTTCATGCTTGTATTTCTGCATTGCCTTTATGTTATTTTCGTTATTTGTTGGAGTGAGTTCGGTATCCGGCATAGCCCTTCGGCATCGACTCAATTCTAGGATTTTATTTTCTATTTTTACTACCCAGTTTTTGTTCGAGAGTTCTATTTTTTTGTTTAATTGCGTATGCATCATTTTTATGAGTTTCAGGTTGCTATATGCATTTTTTATGATTTGGTTTTGAATTATCCTCATGTGGTTAAATTATTATCTGCATCTTCTTAGTTTTATGTTGCAGTTGTTAGAATCCAGTGTTTCCCTGTTAGTTGTATTGTGAATGACCTTTTATTTTCATTCGCATTTGATTGTTCATTTTGAATCACGAGCTGCATCCGTTTACTTATATTTTGCATCCGTTAGTATAAAGTGCGTACTTTTTAGTTGTATTGTGTATGATTTTTTATTTTCATTTGTTGTTGATTGTCCATTTTGAATTCGGAACTACATCTGCTTACTTATATGTTGCACATGTTAGTATTCAGCGTGTACTTATTAGTTGTATTGTGAATGAATTTTTATTTTCATTCATTGTTGATAGTTCATTTTTAATTATGAGCTACATCCGTTTACTTATATATTGTATATGTTAGTATCTAGTGTCTACTTGTTGATTTTACTGTGTATAATTTTCATTTTCATTTTCATTTGATTGTTTGTTTTGGATAAGGAATTTTATCTGTTTGCTTATATATTGCAATTGTTAGTATTTAATGTGTATGACTTTTTGTAGGAGTTGGATCTAAACATGAAGTGGTTATAACTTTAGGAAATGAAAAATACTGAACATTGGACTCCACAAGACGTTCCAGCACGAGGAGGATTAAGATGAAGATGACATTAAACTTAAGTAATTTGAAGATGATCCGCCCTTAAAGATTAATAATAAATTCATTATATTAGAGACTGTTAGTTAATCTTGATAGGAATAGTGTTGTAATTGTAAGTTGGCTAATGAAGACTGGTCACGAGCATTTGTCGTATATATCTTGTATCTTCCCTTTTGCTTAGATGTTGAGAGTCTCTCTCGTGTTTAAAACTGACCAAATTTGCACGTTTTTAATACAAAGCATTCAATGCTTTTACAGGTATTGATTTCACGCTGGCAACACTTTCTGTGGCCTCTCTTAAATAAAAATCAGGTAAATATGCTCCTTCATTTGAAAACAAATACGCCCACAATCCCATATTGGCCTATTTACTTTTTCCAAGTCAAACTTGGTTAACTATGATAGCAAATATAAAACTAATATATTTATAATAAAAATATCATGTGAGATATTGTTAGATTCATCTTAACATATATTTCTAAACATCAATTTTTTAATGCGGAATTGTAATATGTTGCTAGAGATATTAACGGTTAAACATGATCATTGAAGACAGTAAAAAAGTTAATAGGTCAATATTTTTGGGACAAAGTGAGTACAAGTTTAAATATAATCAGTAATATTGTAAGCTAGTAAATGCAGTATATATGAAAACTTAAAAATATAAGAAATTATGTAATCTATGTTCTGTATATAAAAGGAAAAACTAGTTGTAAGCAAACAAATGCATGTGATGATATATAATGCTAATACTTCTTATGGGCCAAGTAGCTCATCTCTTAAAGGTTGACTTAAAGACCCAATATATCATAATGGAGCCCACGTGAGGATGAGTGATCATTGGGCCTTCTTACTAGCTAAGAAGAGGGATTAGATCATAAACAATAAACATTAGAGTTTAGGTGGCATAATTACAAAGGTATGTCATTTATTTCATACAATCTCTCTATTGCCTACTTTCACTATTCATTGACTTGGCTTGGAGGGCAAGACTGACTTTGGGACTACGGGGCTTTTTTCCTCTTGTTTGATCACAGATTTAGACTAAGAGATCGACGGTGAGCTTGGATCGGTTCCCAGAAGCATCAATTGGCACGCCCAATGGGACCGGTTAAGTTAGATCTAGATCCCTGGGTGCATGTCTGCTTCAAAAGCTTCTACTTGATGGAGCGAGAGGCTGATGAGCAAGGGGAGAGACGCATGTGACAAAGTTGAGTATCCTTACAGGTGAAAAAATGATGGTTGCTATCCCATGAGTGTAGAGTGCGGGGATGAATCTTGTTGAAACATTGACAGATCCTAGCTTGGCGATTCATGTGGTTGAAGGATAGCAGGCTGGAGGTATATATCTGAGGCTGGAGGTATGTATCTGAGAAATATGAAGGTCATTATAGAACCAGGCTTGGAAATCGGCACCACAATTCCATTGTTTAGATTATGAGGTGTTGATAACCATCTCACAGAGTGTTTTGGTGATTTGTACATCGAGGCTTATGAACATAAGGTTCGAGAGAATCAGAGCACGGGAGATGAAGCTGGCATTGAATTGCAACAAAATTTCAATTAGATGACGTAAATGTTGATGATGGAAGGATACTAGATCACTCTCCCATTGGTGATTCATGGACCTTCGATGACTATAGTATCTTCGATGACTTTGGAGATGCAAGAAAGGGCTTTACCCACTGCGAGTCAGATATTAGGAATTCTGATGTATGATATGTGAGGGAGATGGCACAACCAAAGCCACAACCTTCGTTCCCTAAACATATGCAGGTGAGCTACCCAATGTTTGGGTCGATGCATGTGTTCCCTCATGGCATCAGACAGGATCAAGGAGCAGTGTTGTCGATGGGGATACAGGGTTAGCCAAATCTTGTAGCATATGGTCATGGATTTTATGGTTGTTATGGATAAGGATTTATTCCTCTCATGTACTCAGGAAGTATGGGAGTTAGTTCTTAATTGGGGAATATGGTCTCGCAACCCATATATGTTTTCCTCTACAAAAGACTGCATCGAAGGCTGGACCAGAGCAGAGATCTTTCATCTGAGAAAACTGGAGATGACTTGGGAAGGGAATTGGATAGGTTGATAAGGCCAACAAGACAGACTTTAGGATCCCCCGTTGGCCCGATGATAACAACGATTCGCTGGCCAGTCAATATAAAGCCGTTGGAAGGGCTTCCAACTTATGCGGGAGATACAGATCAACGTGAATCCATCCAAAATTTTCTAAGTTTGATGAACTCTTGGGAGTTTGATGATAAATTTACTTCTAAGCTTGTAGGCAACTATCTTAGAGAGAAGGCTCAGAAGTGGTTTAACAAGTTGCCCAAGGGCTCTTTGCAGTTTTATCGAGATTTCAGTGGGGCACTTTTGAGTCATTATTTCCAAAAGAGGAAATTCACCAAGATACTGATGGAGTTGTATCAGATAAAGCAAAGGTAGGGTGAGTGTACTACGGTGTTTTATCATAGATATGTCGATAAGAGTTTGGGGTTGTCAAAAGAATGGAGAATAAGGCGATCAAGGGATATTTTATAGGGATGAAGGACATGGAGATGTATGGGAAGCTAACGACTAAGAACCCTAAGACGCTTTAGCAGCTTTAGAAAGCCATGGAGTAGCATTCGAAGGTCGAGGAGGTGACTCAAAAGGAGAGAGAAGGGATTATGGCCAAACATGTGAAGTTCAGTGATACTCGAGGAAAGAGGCCAATGGAAAGATTGAGGTTTGAAAAGTACACACCCATGCGGCGTAACCCAGTAGAGATCTGGAGTATCCATCGAGGAATTTTTTGGGTACCCTTACCGATGAAGGAAGGAAACATAGCTTTTGCTGCAAAAAGAGTCACGAACCAATTTTTTAATCATCACAGAGATTACGACCATTACAAGGATGAATGTGACCATATTAAAATGGATATTGAATGGTGTGAAAGAGAGGGTATTCTCAAGGAACCTTTTCGACAGCCATTTCGAGATGACCCCTTGAAGCAGAGAAAT
>JAULKM010027190.1:0-13855 GCA_032355605.1 Rubia tinctorum | reverse complement strand
GTAGAAATAGTGAAACAACATGAAATTAGACTTTAGGGTGTGCTAACTAAGTGTGACAATCATGGAGCTCATAAGAATTATTAGAACAAGCCAACATAATAATCACAAAACATATAGAAATAGGTAGATCTAGATATCCCAAAAAATGAACATTAATACAAGAATAAAAATATGTTCCCCAAGTAAGATCCCTACTTCCTAAGCATTAAACCCAAGTATTTCATTGGATTCAACACTTTGGGGCAAAAGAATTATAAAAAGATGAAAATAAAAGAACCTAGAGAGAAGGAAGAGTATTTTCTCTCTCTAGTCTCCTCTTGAGATATAAAAATGAGCATAAACTTGAAGTCTAGTAGACATAAGTCCGTATATATAGTAGTAGGGAATTGGACCTAAAAATATGCCCCAAAAATGGCAAAAACTCTTGCAGCCTTAAAAGGTGCACCGGGGGAGGGAGGGGTAGTGTCGGGCACAGTCCGTGCCAGCCGAGGGGGCACGGCACGTCGGCCATGGAATGAGTCATAGCCTTATGCCAGTGTGGGCCATTGGCCTTGGCATAGGTTATACCCTCCTCGTGCTAGTGTGATATGTGTCAACCGGCACGGGTCGTCGCCTGCACTCTATTTTTTCTCTTTTGATGCACACCCCGTGTCGTTTGGAGCCCTTCATTGGCTGGAGCCTTTTTTACTCATTATATTGGTGTGGGACGTGTCTTTCTTCATACCTCATCGGATGGTATTAGCATTGATGACTTGAAACAACGCAGGCTATGTAAAACGGAACGGTCTGGCCCCATACTTAGCCGATTTGTTGAGGTGAAGGGATGACTTGGGGTGCACGGTCGGCCAGAATAAGAACGGTCCATGATAGAGCTTAGAATGACCCATCTTAGATGTAATTAGCCACGTCGAAAAATCCTGATAGGGGTTGTGTTGCTTGGAACTGGTCGTGCTAGTCCATGCCCTCGTGCTGGCCTTGTTTGATCCGTGCTGGCCGTGGCTGGTTTGGTCAGCTGACTTGTTTGCAACGCTACGGATGGATCGTTTGTCTGATTTGAAAGTTCTTGTATTCGATTTTATAGTGCTCAAGAAGGAAAATCAATGGTACCACCCTCAAGGGATGATTCTTTTCGGAGTTTTCCCTGAACTCCGTGCAACCTCACACAACATTCCCTCTATTTTTTTTCTTGGCCTTCTTGAATTTCAAATCCGCCTTTCTTGGGCTCAATTCCTTCTACTATAAAGCTTTGGAGTCCGTATCCTTCAATCTACTACCATACTTATGAATGTTCTTCGATATCTTTACCATCCTAGCGAATGGCTTTCAAATATCTACTACCTCCCTCCTAGATGGCCTTCTACAAAAGATAATGAATAAGTACTCACAAGCAACCTACTAATTATATCACAAAGGAAAATATAGGGGCTTGTGAATAAAAAAGTGTCCATTAGTTACAAATAGTTCTACAAAACTCGGGATTTAGATAAGAAAACCAATAATGGTCGTCTAAACCATTTCTCGTGTGAACCTAACTAAAAATATCTATAAACCAAACAAAAGATGATAACAAAAGTGTCAAATTTATTAGCTAACGCATGTATAGTGGTGCACACCAGCATCCCAGGAAACGGTAGAATATATTAAAATACATGAGGTTGGTATGAAATTGAAACATCAATTAATGTATTGAACCTACACTGTCCACGTTGCATGGTAGAAGTCCATCAATAACTCTCTATGTTCTATTACAAAGAACACACACAAAAAAGTTTATGTTAGAATTTGGCAGTTCAATAATATAGTCATATGTAGACCTCAATCTGAACATGTTCAAAGTACCTTGTTAGATTGTAAACAACGTCGCATGAAGTGTTGAGAGGTTTCGCAGAGTTTGACAATAGAGAGAAGTCGGATATTCAACTTCATGAATGTAATTTCATAGCATTTGCGACGTCTCACATTGTTCGGTCACATATCGTATGAGACGATCATCTATGACCGATGTCGAACATTCAACCTGTGTTTCATATGATTACATGGATATTGTCCATAATTACCCTAATCTAACCATTTTGATCACATCTTTAAACATTTCACTATCTAGAAAACACAAAAATATACACCATACAACATATTACACAATCATCATACCTTTTGAAAATATCCAATCTTTGATCTATGAGAAAGGAAAACTTGTAGAATGTATACAGTAGTAAAGATTGGAATTAACATGGAATGGATGTAGAACTACCTCAATTAATTTGAACCCGGAGATGCTCCATTCTCGTATGCTTATTGATATTTTAAAGAAGAAATTTGAGTAATTTCTTTACTGGTTGTGTTTGTGTGAAATGGAAAGCATGGTATATTCTTTGATTCAGAGGAGGATTGATGGGAAATGTGTGTTATTGATGAATGATGTATAAATGAAAAAATGAATGGGAGGAATTTTGGGTTCAAATTTCCGATTCCCACCGGAAAATTCAATTTGCACAATGTCGCCGAGGGGTTGCTTTTGGATTCGTTTTTACGGAAAAAAATTACGACATTGCACATATGCATCACAATTAAATTTAGGAAAATTATCATAAAATAATCCCTGATAAGATTGCATCTCTAAAAGACATTTCGTAACACCATTGTTTAGAAAATGTGAATGGCAAAAAGTTCACCGTAGTTTCACATATCAAGTTCTCCTACTCTGTCAGAGGGATATAATTAGTAAAAATTATAAATGTACATTGCCATTCCCAAAACAGATCAAGTTCTACCCGAAATAAAACTTTGACATCTGATGTTCAACTAATACATACGTACCGAGGGTTATAAACAAACAGGTCTTATTCCACATCTACTTAGCACAAGTTCTTCTGAATAAATCCTAGAATACTTGAAGTAATCTTCTACAACTAACTATATTCCTTGTACTATCACATTAAAAATTTTGATTGACCTAATTATATTATCTTTTTATTGCTTTGAAAACCAAGAATTTAAATTTTTCCTGCAATTCTATGTGGTGGAAGTGAAACGTTGTCACAATGTTTATGGTAAGGGTATTTATGGAATATTAACAAAAATGACGTACGATTACCGTGTTATATCCTTCCACTACCAAATAGGAACATTGTGGTCATGAATTGCTAAATGGGTTTGGTGTCTCTCCAGTTTTACATTGCAAGTACTCCCACACTGTCGGGGGACACAAGTGCAATATTATAAATGGATATTGGCATTCGCGATTCCGATTACAATTGGCCTTATAACAAAACTTTGACATCCGAAGTTAAAATTTTAATTACGAAGGGTAATAAAGAAACCAATTTTATTCCATATGTACTTCCACAAGTTCTTCTGAATGACGTCTTATGTACTTGTCAGTAATATTTTAAAATTTACTCTAAGTGTTATACTATTACTTTAAAAAAATTGGTGGACGTAATTTTATTATCTTTGTATTTATTCGAAAACTAAGAATAAGAAATTCATGCAATTCTATGTGGTGGTTCCCATGGAACTTGATGTCAAAAAAGTTCACAGTATGTGTTAAAATTGATTCCCATTGAATTGAACGTCTATGAAGTTCATGGATGTTTATAAACTTTGATTACAGTATTTAATATGCTAGTAAATGTTATGAAGGTCAATTATATTCGTTTTAGTCAAACACACCATGCCCTTGTATGCAAGTGGGTCAAAATGGTAAAGCCCACTTCCATCCAAATCGATGTCGATCATATGTCGGTAAGTTTTTGCTGCAAAGGAGAAATCTGCGACATCACATATGTTGTTGATAACACATGGGCCCATTACAATACTAGTGGGAAAAGGTTAGGCCAAAATAGATTAGGCGAGTTCTCTACAATGTTGGTACACTGTTGGCTTGGTCAAATGCTCTGCAACGTTGCTTTACCGGGGAGGAATTCACAACGCTTTGTAACGACTATAAATATGGGGCCCATCACATACATCCCTTTAGACAATCAGTTTTCCCTCAAATTTTAATAGTTCCTCAACTGCCAAGTTCGAAAGTTTGCTTCCTAGATCCCCTAAAATACTTCAATTTGTGTATTCGTCATTGAATTTCATATGTATATGGAGTATTAATGTGTTGTTAGTTTTTTTGTATTGAAATTCGGACGGATTTTGGCTCTAGGTTTTAGGATTTTTTTTGCCTTTCTGCTGTTGATAATGTTTTTGTAACCGTTAAATGCGACGTCCCGAACTCTTCGATCCTCCTTCGCTAGGAGTGGTCGTAAAGAGACGTCGGTTTATTCATTTTTTCTCCTAACCCTACTTGAATACTATGTCACACGTTTCTCGCATAACCAATCAAATTTTCCAACTAGTTGGCGACGTCGGACATAAATGTCGGCCATGTCAATTCATGGTCCAACTATAAAGTGCGATGCCTTGCCCAAAACAAAGATTTACTGAGCCAATTTTTAAACAAATTTTAAGAATGATGACCAATAGTGTCCGTTTAAGCAGACGTGCCCAATTGAGGTCAGTGATTTCTTGTTCAGATTTAAATTATTATTATTTTGTTACACATGTATTTCACTTTCAATTAAATTTTTCAATATTTTATATGTTAACTAAATTTTGTTTTTAGTTTATAAATAAGTACGTCACATCTCACATTTCATCGGTTCTACCATCGTACAAGGAGCTGATTGTCCTGAGGTGCAATGGAAGAGAGTATGACATGCACTACTTGAGCACTCGAATGTTTAAGACCCTTACCCTGGTTTACTCGGTTTCTTGTAGAAGAGTAACTCAGGATTGGAGACACGCTGTTATTTGAGGTGGTAAATGGTGCTGGGACGATTGTTTTTTATATCACCGTGAATTTTAATTTTCCTGCACTACTTTGAACAACTATTTAAAACTATTTTAGTCAAATTTGGAATAATATTAACGTTCAATGATTTTATACACCGTATGCAAAGTACGTAATATGAAACAATAATAATCCTTAAAGAATCATTTCAATAATAAAATTGGTAGTAGACACCAGCCGGAACAAAAATCAGAATCAGAATCCTATAGGGCTTTGTAATTATCTTCCAACTATTTCATAATCTCTCTCTTCAATTTATTTCATCTCACCTCCAGAGTAATTGGTACCCGCATGACTGGATCGTGCACCAAACCCAAAACAACATTAGCATATATAAACAACATGAGTATATGTCACAGATTTAATTATCTAAAAAAACAAGAGTGTTATAAATGTTCGATATAAATGTCTACCAAAAACAAAAACAACAACGACCATCTTGTTTATAACGAAACTTTTAATAGTCGACATAGAATTCCACAAGTTCTTACGGCTGAACATCGGGTACTCCTAAGTAATCATTTACAATTTCTTCTATACCACACCCTAATTGGTCCACAATCCAAATCAAGGTGTCGCTAAAAACTCAGAAAAAATATATACCTAACGATGAAATGTAAATGCGACTTTCGGCTTTCATGATTTTTGTCCATCACTGACCTGGCTTGATAATTTTATTGGTTTGGGCCACTTGTCTATTTTGGCACACTAATAATCATAAGCAACATCGCCTAACTGTCGATCTCGTGTCGTATAGAGCGAATTAGTTGCGGCATCGCCTGTTGCCAATTAGGTTCCATCGTGACCCAAGCCCAAAGCATATATGTGGACCAAATATGCGTACTGAAAAGTCACACTAAGATTTATCTTTATATCTATCCATGTAACTTCAAATGCAATGTCGCACATTTAATATAACGACTGCGTTCCACCACGGGTTAAAAAGCTACCTTACAACCAACCCTTTCATAAACGATATCACACCAAAGATGAACCATGGTAAGTTATGGTACATTATGATTGAAAATGGTTGAATAATAGTGAAAACCACCACTAATGAGTAAAGGTTTTAAAGGTGGTATAAATAAAGGAAATTTTAAAAAATTTGGGGTGGAGCGCTTTTCTCCGGTGTTGTAATTCTCTCTCTTCTCAAAGTCCCATCATTAGTTTAAGTTTTTGGGAATGCAAAAGGACAACTAATTTATTTTATGAAAATGATTGATTTCGATTTATAAAAGTATTTCTTCAATGTTTTTGAATTCAAACATCGTAGAAAATGGTGTTGAATGGTACGGTTGGAGATGGTTTTAAAAATCATGCACAGATCAAATCATACATATAGTCAATTACATATTGTTCAAATATTGTAGCAAAACTATTAGAAAAACATTAAACATCAAAATATCCTTACCTAACAAATTAGTACACAAAACTTCGAATATTAATAATAATTGTCTTAGTTCCAATTTTATGATAGAAATTACAATGAACTCAATTTGTTCACATTATGATAACCTTGAAGAGAATCGCCCCCCCCCCCCAACTTTTATGACCTCGAAGAACAAGGTGTCCCGAATCTTCAGGCTGTTGCTGAAAAGGAACTCGGTGAAACCCTTAGGGGACAGGGCCTTGATCTTCCCTTTCCCCCAATAGTTCATGCGCCACTTTTTCCTGTAGCACCTCAGCACAATATGGGTATTCTCATTCGGCAGAAGTGGTACAACTTCCCTCGAGATGTACCGATTCAGAAAAATAAATCATTATATATATATGATGTACAAATTTAGAAAAATAAATCATTATGAATATATATATGTGCAATAAAAAACAAAGAGTATTGATTCAAAATTAAATAATTTCATGCTTTTATTTATTGTCTAGTGTTAGTCCTTACCAAAGTTGATTTTTTCCCAAAGTTCTGCTGTTTCAAAGTGCAGGGGAAATGCAGACTATCCTCTGCTGCTTCAAAGTGCAGGGGAAATGCAGACAACGAGTTCAGATTTTCTCCATGGAGAGGATTACTGTATTAAAACAAATTTTTTTGATAAAGTGTAAGTGTGTATTAGTAAATATATGTAAAATGGTAAAACACCTGGAAAAATGGGCGACTTGATAATCCTTCACCAGCCATTAATCCTATAGATTAATATAAAATGTTTAGGGCAAACTAGTCTTACAAAAACAATGTGCGACGTCAGCTATGTGTCATAGGAATACGTCGTCCTGAACCAGTACCTTAGTTGACATGTACCAGTACTATTGCCGGTGAGTTGTCATGATCGATATCTTGACTGATGCATAAACAAGGTTGCAAAAAGAAATTTAAAAATTTACTTAAATGCCTATATGCCATGTCGTTAAGACATCAGTATTACTGATGGTTAAGTTGATTCGACTGCGCCGTCTCATGCATAACTTGAAATAAGAATGTGCGACATCAAAAATCATTCACATTGATTGAATGACGTGAGACTAGACACCGACTTCGCATGCATCAGAGACAGCAAGGGGAAAAACACAGAATCCTGAACGAAATGATGCATTGATAAGAAACAATTACACAAAAATGTCCTAAAATACACCCTAAAAATCTGTAAGAAAACTTAACTCCGTTACAAATCTAGTTAAGAATTAGAAAATAAAAAACACAACTCATACAAAATGCATAGATTAAACAAAGTGAGGTAACAGTTACAGAAATTTAAGAACTACAAGAGTATAAAGTCATACCTTTGTCAGAGAAAAAGAGGAAAGGGATGGAGATACTCTTGGTATTCGTGGTAAACAAGGAAATGATAAGCTTAAACTGAATCTGAAGGACACTTTATTTATATTTTTTAGATACGACGTTGTTTTAGGACCCTGTGTTGTCCGCCTCAGTTGGTGAAATGTCGTCGTGTATCTCTTCAGCCAACGAACGACCAACTCTGTAGTGACGTAGCAGGAGTTAGTGGGCCAGAATATTTAATTCCGCTAGTATAACCAATGAGCCAGTCAAGGACCAATAAAAATAATTTCATCCCTAAAACACTAAAATATGGCAACAAAACACTTTTTGGTTGTGTGAACCATTTTAGTCCACCACCAAAGGAAATAGTCGGTGAACAATTTGAATTTATTAACAAAGATTGGTGAACACAAATATTTGTCATTTTAAGATTGGTTGAAATAAATTAATCATTAAACACAAGTATTTTATAGTTTTATGTATGATCGTAACGTAAAAAAATATTTTCATATGGTAGGTTGAATATTAATGATTCAATAACATTCAACAAATAGATTCAAGATTAAATTAGATAAACATCACATTCAATTAAATAGTTTTAATGTTACTAATGTTTGTCATAATTTGTTACAAATTCTAAGTACTAATAGGGTAGGATGATGAAATTCAGGTCACATAACCATCAACCAGCTCGAAATAGAGCATGTCCCCAACCTCCAGGTCATCTCCATGAAGGAACTCACTAAAATCGTCTTGCACTTTGGCAGGAGCAGCTTAATTCAGATAGGGATGTACTAAATTATAAATTGAAAATCACAGTTAGTACACATGAAAATAAATTAGAGAAAATTTTAATTGAAAATAAAATCCATGTGTAACAGTGAAGGACTTACCAAAATCGGAAGTGAACTGAAATTTGCCTGGGCTAACGTACATACGAAATGCGGTATGATATCGCCGAATGAAGTCCACACACAGTCCTTATCCGAATTGGTGTGGATCTTCATTTGGTCAATGAAATTAGTAATAATTAAATTAGAATATTAAAAAATTATTTTTAAAACAAAATATCGTTAATCTCAGTCGGTACACGACTGCTCGAACCTTCAGCGCCAACCATGATTCCGGAAAATCATATTGTCACGGATTAAATGTATAATGATAGATAGAAATTGGTCTAATTGAAATCGGTTCAATTAATCATTTGAGTCAAATTGTACACGCGACATTGCAGAACCGTCGATATAACTTACTGGTTAACCCAGATAAGTACGGTGTGTCATTCAAATAAGAAGAACAAAAATATAAATCAGCGATGTCGCACGTCCATCATATACACTGAAGTTGGAACGGCTGCCAAGCGGTGTCGCTTAAAAACCCGATAGTAACATAAAAAACAGCAGAAAATCAGAGAATGTGCAGGTTCTAAAAGAATGTAGGGGACACGTAATCGAACGAAAAGATATGAATGGAATGTGTTAACCCTAGAACCCTAATCTGTAGGAACAATTCAAAATAAACAACATAGAATACATTATTCACACAACATATACAAAACAAAGTCTATGAAAAATACGAAATTGAAAGAAATGTAAAGAATCAAGAAACCATACCTTTGAGAAAAATGGTTTAAGGATTGTTGGAATTCAAGAGAAAGTTAAAATTTTGAAATGATTTATGAGGTGGTCTCAATATATGTAGTCGTTTAGAGCCCTTGTGAAATCCCCTCGACTAGTACGACGTTGCACCTTAATGGACCTGACCGACATAAGAGCCGACATATGACCAATGTTGGTAACTCTGATTTTGGACCTCACCATTTCAGCCCACTAGCAGAGAAAATGGGGCCAAGTTTGACCAAAACAAATTTAATTGACCTTAATAATGATTTATTGTATATTACAAATACTTATTGAATTTTAGAATCGTCCATGAACTTTAATAATGTCCGGTTCGATTGCAATCAATTTTTCCAAACCCGGTGAACTTTTAAAATTTTACACTTTGGTCCATCCAAGAGCGTGGGAGACGGTGGAATGCAAAATTGTAGATTCCAATTTTCAAAATCGGGGCATCAAGAAACTTGGGTATTCGTCCTTCATTTTCAAAATCATGTTGTTCCATTTGAGGCATCAACGAATAGGGGTATTCGTTCCTCATTCTTATTAGTATTAATTCCATTAATACCGTTATGATTAGCACTAGAAGGACGATAATTTTCACCAAATGAAATCACACAAAATTACATTTCCTTGCATTTTTATGAATTAATAGACAATGAAATCTAGGCATCAATTTTTTATAAGCGCTTGTACGTTGTCTAGACTAAATAATGGATGGGTACTCATAAGTATGCAAAGGTTAAATGGAAAATCTTTGCTGAGAATTTCCGTTGGATCATGCCTGTTTATTTATCATTTTTGGGGATTGTAAGTTTGACTGAGAATGGCCACGGGTTGTAATCATTGTTTGGACTACGGGTTAACTTTTTTCTTTTTGCACTAAGATCCTTCAACGAATGTGGAAGGAGTGGAAATGCAAATTTGGAAATACCCTAATCTAATTCATATTTCCAGGTCCAAGATGTTCTGATTTAGGCACGAACAGGTCAATAGAACGTGCCCAAATTATCACATGTAGAATATGAAAAAACTTTGAGAAAATTACACTATGGCCCAAACTTTCTTGCATGTTCACTATGTGTCAGAACTCTTCACTCGATCATAAGGTCAAATGTTTGATATAGATATTATGCGTACTACCTAAGAGGGACGGAAATCGGGGTTATCATCTGTCATTTATAGTAGTATTTCCATCAATACCCTTAAGATAAGCGTAGTAGGAACGATAATTTCCACCACATAGAATCGCATAAAATTTCTTATTCTTGGTTTTTTATGAAAAAAATATAATAAAATTTCGTCCATCATATTTTAGAAAACTCTAGTACGTGGTCTAGATTTAAAATTAGATGATTACTTATAATTATACAAGGGGTTAGTTTGAAGTGATGTGGAATACGAGATATTTCTTTGTTACTCTCTGTTATTATAAGTTTGACTAGAGTTGACAATGTTCCTTTTTTGGATAAACAGAATTGTGTTTGGGACCACTGATGAAATTTTTATTATTTACACTTAGGACCCTCCAAGAAATTGGTCGAAGTCCAAATGCAAATTTGTAGATAACATTTTTTTATTCATATTTTTCTGAAAATTTAATTCCGATCTCAGATTAAAAAGGTCAACGGAAGGGGCCCTAATCTTGACATGGAGTATTTTACGACACTTTTCAAAAATTACCCTTTGGCCCTCGGTTCGACATCGCATGTTTGTCACCTAAAGTGAATCCACGGCCGAACAGAAACTGAAGTTTTTCACAATGAAATTTCCAACTGGAAATATAAATTTGACAAAAAATTGATGCAAAATCCCCCCCCCCCCCCCACCAAAAGTTCAAGTCATTAATATCTACACCATTACCCATTTCTCATCTTTAACACAATTTCTCCAAACCCTACTCAACATCATCCTCTCCATTCACACAATTACAACAATTCGAGAGTTCAATCAATTTGTTTTTCTCAAACATTAACAAGTATTCAATGATTGAGTTTATCTAGGTTCAAATTAATTGAGATAATTTTTCATACATTCAATGTTAATTTAGCAATTTAATTACCATATATTCTATATGTTATTTTAGGCAATGATCAAAGCTTGTATATTTTCATGATGTGTGATGATTGTGTTGCATGTTATATGGTGAACATTGTTTTTGTTTCCAAGATGATGCCATGTTTGTAAGAAATGAGAAAATGTCCTTAGATTAGGGTTGATTGTGTTCAAAAATTACTTATTCGTATGAAACCAATATGAATGTCCGAGGTCGGTCACTGTTTGTCGGCCTTTGCAATGTATAACCAAATTAATATTGACGTTGTACATTCAATAAAAATCATGACATATCTTGAATTACCGATGTCGCACGTAGGTCGACCATAGCTACATCAATCACTATAGTTTGAGATGTCACTTTTACCAAAAATATGTTTTTTCCAAGTTCACATTCATGTTCTAAAACAGCAACTCCATGTTGACACCGAACAGATTAAAACAGGAGTGCGTTTGGTGTCTTGGATCCAAATTCATCGGCACTTGGCTTCTTCCTTTCAATTTCTGATTTCGCTCTTTTGGTTCTTCCCTTTGTCTTTGTGTATTCTAGATTAAGGACAGTTGGTGCAAGTATGCATTCTGTTTGTGTCGTTGTGCTAGTTTCTGCAACTGTAGTGTCTTCGACGACGTGTGATGTTAGGGCGTTGATGGTGGTTGAGTGTGTATCAAAATTTCTTCTATTATTCTTCTTGCTTCAATATTTTCCTCACTCTTCAACACTTAATTGTAGAATTTCCTTGTCATCTGTAGTCGCCGTGGTATTCTGTCTCTCAGTTCCGGAACCTAGCAATCAAGGAAACATTGTTGATAAGTATATGGCTATATCAGTATGGAAGAACGTCAGGATTTAAAATGGGAACATTATTGACAATTAAGGAAACCTCATTCAGTATCATATGAACATCAACAGATGTACCAAATCATCTCAGATACTGATCATGCTATTATTTAATTTAGAAGAGGTCATCTAGAATTCAGTAAACAATATAATTGATATTGAAAACATCTCTATTGTAAATATTAACCTCATTTAGAATATTATAAATATTGAAAGTTTTTATTACATGTTTTGTGCCTGTGCTCTTTTTGTCGTTACAAATTTCTATTTTTTCCATCTCAGTCCATCTCAAGCTTATGTACTTTTATGAGATTCTTGTTTCATTGAAAATGTGCAATACACGTAGGTTATGGCTACAAAGGATCCAAACTTCGTCAAAGTGTTTGTAGGAACATTTTACTTTTGCTTGTTCAGTTGTTTTTGGCCTTGTGTATAGAACTGATTCTGGTCTTGAGTTACTGGTTTTGTACAAAACTTCACAAATGCATAGGGTTCCTCCGTTCATTCCCAGATATGCTCTTAATGCTATTCCGATATCCCATTATATCTTGAAATTCTTCTAGATCCTGTGTGTACAGATTCTTCTTGTGTGTTTGAGGACTGCTAGTGCTGCTTCTTCTTCTTTTGATCTTGCTTTGGAACATTATAAATCTTTCTCTATTTCCTTGGTTCTCCAGTTGTGGATTGTGGCACAATAAATCTGATAAAATTTTATGAGTGTTGTAGTTTTTGATGCTTTGAAACTGCCATAAGCATTTGTACTCTCACTTCTTTGTGAAGACAATGTCCTACCTGAGAAGTAGTCCTTACTTAATACAGTGCACCATTTATCTCATAGCGTGTACTGTCGTTTGAACCAAGTATGGTTTTGTAGACTATAATTGTTGATCATTTTTACCCATTCTTTTTTGAATTCTTCCTCATCTGAGTAGAACATCATGCACTTATGAAATGCTTTGCTGAATTTAGAGTCGCTGCTCAAATTGCCGTAATGGCTCATGGCATTTTGTTTCAAATGTCAAATACAAAGTCTATGTCTTATGTTGGGGTACACCTATAAATAAATAAATAAATAAATACAGCAACCTAAGATGGAGTTTCTCAAACATTATATGGGAAAAAAACTCATAAGATTAGTTAAACATCATCTGCAAAAAATGGAACCTCGTCATATATTATTGAAACATAAGTAAGAAGACAAATGAATGTGTACTATACCTCCTGTATGGATTTTGATATAACCTGGTCCTGATCTGTGAAATTAGTGATAGGCTTCATTTCTCCCATAGATTTTTTGAATGTGTTCAGCAACCACACAAAGGCTTATGTTGTTTCATCGTTGGTGAAGGCACATCCAAACATTACATTCATTTTGTGATTGTTGAGGCCAATAAAAGGAGCGCATATGAGGTTGTATTTGTTGGTTCGATATGTTGTATCGAAAACCAGCAAATCACCATATACCTTGAAATCCTCAGCCATCATGAAATCTCTCTATAATAGTGCAGAAATTCTTCCCTCACTGTCAACCTTTACCCTAAAAAAGAAGTCTTCTTCTTTTTCATTCTGTTCTTAGCATATCAATCAATTTTTGTGCATTTCCAGCTTCTATTTGTTTCATTCTTAGTATGCTCACATAGTTGATAGGAGGTCGTCATCGTACCTCTCAAAAATACAATTTATAAGCCCAAAATACTTACTAAATACAACTAAGTAGATAGTTTGGCAAGTCGGGGTCGTCCACAGAGAAGAGGGATATTTCTAAGGGTTCA